>JAUPTC010000013.1:6822613-6868864 GCA_030762895.1 Sophora flavescens
AATTTAGCCTTTATTTTGGCCTAATTTGACAATCCTTGTGACAACTGAAATTGTAGGTCTCTTCCTTATCTTTCTAGGGACAACAAGATCACCAAAATCCGATATCTGTAGCTCTAGTTATGCTCTGCACAAGGCAACAAGGTCAGGATGAGAGAAATATCCGAAAATTAACAATGTTTAGCAATTAAGCCCAATTAAGCCCAATAATGTAAAAGCAAAAACAATGTAAAATTTGTCTAATTTCCGTCTCTCTCTGGCTTGTGCGGCTGTAAACTGCTATTTATGCTTATTAATCCTGACCTAGCCCAAGACCAAATGAAGGGCCTCTGAATAAGCTTCCCAACAAGGTATCATTTGCCTTAATTGGGCTTAAGATGAGTAAGTTAGGCCCATTTAAGTGAAGGAACATCATGGACTGCGCACTAATCCGCGCCAGAGAAATCGGGACCCACCTTATCCTTGATTTTGGCCTAATTTGACAATTCTTGTGAACCCCGAAATTGTAGGTCTCTTCCTTATCTTTCTAGGGACAAAGAAGATCACCAAAATCCGATATCTGTAGCTCTAGTTATGCTCTGCGCAAGGAGACAAGGTCAGGTTGAGTGAAATATCCGAAAATTAACAATGTATAGCAATAAAGCCCAATAATGTAAAAGCAAAAACAATGATTGTAAAATTTGTCTAATTTTCGTCTCTCTGGCTTGTGCGGCAGTAAACTGCTTTTATGCTTATTAATCCTGACCTAACCCTAGAACAAATTAAGGGCCTCTGAATAAGCTTTCCAACAAGGTATCATATGCCTTAATTGGGCTGAAGATGAGTAAGTTAGGCCCATTTAAGTGAAGGAACATCATGGACCGCGCGTACGATCCGTGCTAGAGAACTCGGGACCCAATTTAGCCTTGATTTTGGCCTAATTTGACAATTCTTATGAAACCTGAAATTGTAGGTCTCTTCCTTATCTTTCTAGTGACAGCAAGATCACCAAAATCCGATATTTGTAGCTCTAGTTATGTTCTGCGCAAGGCAACAAGGTCAGAATGAGTGAAAAATCCGAAAATTGACAATGTTTAGCATTTAAGCCCAATAATGTAAAAGTAAAAACAATGATTGTAAAAGTTGTCTAATTTCCGTCTCTCTCTGGCTTGTGCGGCTGTAAACTGCTATTTATGCTTTTTAATCCTGACCTAACCCTAGACAAAATTGAGGGCCTCTGAATAAGTTTTACAACAAGGTATCATATGCCTTAATTGGGCTTAAGATGAGTAAGTTAGCCCATTAAAGTGAAGGAAGACCATGGGCTGCACACTGATTCGCGCATGAGAACACGGGACCCAATTTAGCCTTTATTTTTGCATAATTTGACACTTCTTGAGAAACCTGAAATTGTAGGTCTCTTCCTTATCTTTGTAGGTGCAGCAAGGTCACCAAAATCCGATATCTGTAGCTCTATTTATGCTCTGCGCAAGGCAACAAGGTCAGGTTGAGTGAAATATCCAAAAATTAACAGTGTTTAGCAATTAAGCCCAATTATGCCCAATAATGTAAAAGTAAAAACAATGATTGTAAAAGTAATTTCCGTCTCTCTCTGGCTTGTGCGGCTGTAAACTGCTATTTATGCTTATTAATCTTGACCTAACCATAGAACAAATTAAGGGCCTCTGAATAAGCTTTCCAACAAGGTATCATATGCCAAAATTGGGCTTAAGATGAGTAAGTTAGGCCCATTTAAGTGAAGGAACATCATGGATCACAGACCGATCCGTGCTAGAGATCTCGGGACCCAATTTTGCCTTGAATTTGGCCTAATTTGACAATTCTTGTGATATCTGAAATTGGAGGTCTCTTTCTTATCTTTCTAGGGACAGCAAGATCACCAAAATCCGATATCTGTAGCTCTAGATATGCTCTGTGCAACGCAACAAGGTCAGGATGAGTGAAAAATCCAAAAATTAACAATGTTTAGCTATTAAGCCCAATAATGTAAAAGCAAAAACATCGATTGTAAAAGTTGTCTAATTTCCGTCTCTCTCTGGCATGTGCGGCTGTAAACTGCTATTTATGCTTATTAATCCTGACCTAACCCTAGATCAAATTAAGGTCCTCTGAATAAGCTTTCCAACAAGGTATCATATGCCTTAATTGGGCTTAAGATGAGTAAGTTAGGCCCATTTAAGTGAAGGAACAACATGGATTGTGTACTGATCCGTGCCAGAGAACCCGGGACGCATTTTAGCCTTGATTTTGGACTAATTTGACAATTCTTGAGAAGCCTAAAATTGTAGGTCTCTTGCTTATCTTTTTAGGGAACCAAGGATCACCAAAATCCGATATCGGAAGCTCTAGTTATGCTCTGTCCAAGGCAACAAGGTCAGGATGACTGAAAAATCCGAAAATTAACAATGTTTAGCAATTAAGCCCCATTATCTAAAAGCAAAAACGATGATTGTAAAAGTTGTCTAATTTTCGACTCTCTGTGGGTTGTGCGTCTGTAAACTGCTATTTATGCTTATTAATCCTGACCTAACCCTAGACCAAATTAAGGGCCTCTGAATAAGCTTACCAACAAGATATCATATGCCTTAATTGGGCTTAAGATGAGTAAGTTAGGCCCATTTAAGTGAAGGAACATCATGGATCGCGACCGATCCGCGCCAGAGAACTCGGGACCCAATTTAGCCTTGATTTTGGCCTAATTTGACAATTCTTGTGAAACCTGAAATTGTGGGTCTCTTCCTTATCTTTCTAGGGATAGCAAGATCACCAAAATCCGATAACTGTAGCTCTAGTTATGCTCTGCGAAAGGCAACAAGGTCAGGATGAGTGAAAAATCCGAAAATTAACAATGTTTAGCAATTAAGTCAAATAATGTAAAAGCAAAAATAATGATTGTAAAAGTTGTCTAATTTCCATCTCTCTCTGGCTTGTACGGCTGTAAACCGTTATTTATGCTTATTAATCATGACCTAACCCTAGATCAAATTAAGGGCCTCTGAATAAGCTTTCCAAAAAGGTATCATAAGCCTTAATTGGGCTTAAGATGACTAATTTAGGCCCATTTAAGTAAAGGAACATCATGGACTGCGGACTGATCCGTGCCAGAGAACTCGGGACCCAATTTAGCCTTGATTTTGACCTAATTTGACAATTCTTGTGAAACCTGAAATTGTAGGACTCTACCTTATCTTTTTAGGGAACCAAAGATCACCAAAATCAAATATATGTAGCTCTAGTTAAGCTCTGTGCAAGACAACAAGGTCAGGATGATTGAAATATCCGAAAATTAACAATGTTTAGCAATTAAGCCCAATTAAGCCCAATAATGTAAAAGCAAAAACAATGATTGTAAAAGTTGTCTAATTTCCGTCTCTCTCAGGTTTGTGCGGCTTTAAACTGCTATTTATGTTTATTAATCCTGACCTAACCGTAGACCAAATTAAAGACCTCTGAACAAGCTTTCCAACAAGGTATCATATGCCTAAATTGGGCTTAAGATGAGTAAGTTTGGCCCATTTAAGTGAAGGAACATCATGGACTGTACATTGATCCGTGCCAGAGAACTCGGGTCCCAATTTAGCCTTGATTTTGGCCTAATTTGACAATTCATGTGAAACCTGAAATTGTAGGTCTCTTCCTTATCTTTCTAGGGACAGCAAGATCACCAAAATCCGATATCTGTAGCTCTAGTTATGCGATCTGCAAGGCAACAAGGTCAGGATGAGTGAAAAATCCTAAAATTAACAATGTTTAGCGATTAAGCCCAATTAAGGCCAAACATGTAAAAGTAAAAACAAAGATTGTAAAAGTTATCTAATTTCCATCTCTCTCTGTCTTGTACGGCTGTAAACTGCTATTTATGCTTATTAATCCTGACCTAACCCAAGACCAAATTAAGGGCCTCTGAATAAGCTTTCCTACAAGGTATCATATGCCTTAATTGGTCTTAAGATGAGTAAGTTAGGCCCATTTAAGTGAAGGAACATCATGGATTGCACACTGATCCGCACCAAAAAACTCGGAAGGCAATTTAGCCTTGATTTTGGTGTAATTTGACAATTCTTGCAAAACCTGAAATTGTAGGTCTCTTCCTTATCTTTCTAGGGATAGCAAGATCACCAAAATGCGAAATTTGTAGCTCTAGTTATGCTCTGCGCAAGGTAACAAGGTCAGGTTGAGTGAAAAATCTGAAAATTAACAACGTTCAGCAATTAAGCCCAATAATGTAAAAGCAAAAACAATGATTGTAAAAGTTGTCTAATTTCCGTCTCTCTCTGGCTTGTGCGGCTGTAAACTGCTATTTATGCTTATTATTCCTGACCTAACCCAACACCAAATTAAGGGCCTCTGAATAAGTTTTCCAACAAGGTATCATATGCCTTAATTGGGCTTAAGATGAGTAAGTTAGGCCAATTTAGCCTTGATTTTGGCCTAATTTGACAATTCTTGGGAAACCTGAAATTATAGGTCACTTCCTTATCTTTCTAGGGATAGCAAGATCACCAAAATCCGATATCTGTAGCTCTAGTTATGCTCTGTGCAAGGCAACAAGGTCAGGATGATTCAAATATCCGAAAATTAACAATGTATAGCAATTAAGCCCAATAATATGAAAGCAAAAACAATGATTGTAAAAGTTGTCTAATTTCTGTCTCTCTCAGGTTTGTGGGGCTGTAAACTTCTATTTATGGTTATCAATCCTGACCTAACCCTAGACCAAATTAAGGGCCTCTGAATAGGCTTTCCAAAAGGTATCATATGCCTAAATTGGGCTTAAGATGAGTAAGTTATTCCCATTTAAGTGAAGGAACATCATGGACTGGGCACTAATCCGTTCTAGAGAACTCGGGACCCAATTTAGCCTCGATTTTGGCCAAATTTGAAAATTCTTGTGAAACCTGAAATTGTAGGTCTCTTCCTTATCTTTCTAGGGACAACAAGATCACCAAAATCCGATATTTGTATCTCTAGTTATGCTCTATGCAGGGCAACAAGGTCAGGATGACTGAAAAATACGAAAATTAACAATGTTTAGCAATTAAGCCCAATTATGTAAAAGCAAAAACAATGATTGTAAAAGTTGTCTAATTTCTGTCTCTCTCTGGCTTGTGCGGCTGTAAACTGCTATTTATGCTTATTAATCCTTACCTAACCCTAGACCAAATTAAGGGCCTCTGAGTAAGCTTTCCAACATGGTATCATATGCTGTAATTGGGCTTAAGATGAGTAAGTTAGGCCCATTTAAGTGAAGGAACATCATGGACTGCGCTCTGATCCGCGCCAGAGAACTTGGGATCCAATTTAGACTTTATTTTGGCCTAATTTGACAATCGTTGTGACAACGGAAATTGTAGGTCTCTTCCTTATCTTTCTAGGGACAACAAGATCACCAAAATCCGATATCTGTAGCTCTAGTTATGCTCTGCACAACGCAACAAGGTCAGGATGACAGAAATATCCGAAAATTAACAATGTTTAGCAATTAAGCCCAATTAAGCCCAATAATGTAAAAGCAAAAACAATGATTGTAAAATTTGTCTAATTTCCGTCTCTCTCTGGCTAGTGCGGCTGTAAACAGCTATTTATGCTTATTAATCCTGACCTAACCCTAGTTAAAATTAAGGGCCTCTGAATAAGCTTCCTATCTAGGTATCATATGCCTTAATTGGGCTTAAGATGAGTAAGTCAGGCCCATTTAAGTGAAGGAACATCATGGACCGCGCACTGATCCGTGCCAAAGAACTCGGGACCCAATTTAGCCTTGATTTTGGTCTAATTTGACAATTCATGTGACACCTGAAATTGTAGGTCTCTTCCTTATCTTTCTAGGGACAGCAAGACCACCAAAATCCGATATCTGTAGCTCTAGTGATGCTCTGCGCAAGGAGACAAGGTCAGGTTGAGTGAAATATCCGAAAATTAACAATGTATAGCAATTAAGCCCAATAATGTAAAAGCAAAAACAATGATTGTAAAATTTGTCTAATTTCCGTCTCTCTCTGCCTTGTGCGGTAGTAAACTGCTATTTATGCTTATTAATCCTGACCTAACCCTAGAACAAATTAACGGCCTCTGAATATGCTTTCCAACAAGGTATCATATGCCTTAATTGGGCTGAAGATGAGGAAGTTAGGCCCATTTAAGTGAAGGAACATCATGGACTGCGCACTGATCCGTGCCAGAGAACTCGGGACCCAATTTAGCCTTGATTTTGGCCTAATTTGACAATTCATGTGACACCTGAAATTGTAGGTCTCTTCCTTATCTTTCTAGTGACAGCAAGATCACCAAAATCCGATATTTGTAGCTCTAGTTATGTTCTGCGCAAGGCAACAAGGTCAGAATGAGTGAAAAATCCGAAAATTCACAATGTTTAGCATTTAAGCCCAATAATGTAAAAGTAAAAACAATGATTGTAAAAGTTGTCTAATTTCTGTCTCTCTCTGGCTTTTGCGGCTGTAAACTGCTATTTATGCTTTTTAATCCTGACCTAACCCTAGACAAAATTGAGGGCCTCTGAATAAGTTTTACAACAAGGTATCATATGCCTTAATTGGGCTTAAGATGAGTAAGTTAGCCCATTAAAGTGAAGGAAGACCATGGGCTGCCACTGATTCGCGCATGAGAACACGGGACCCAATTTAGCCTTGATTTTGGCCTAATTTGACAATTCTTGAGAAACCTCAAATTGTAGGTCTCTTCCTTATCTTTGTAGGTACAACAAGGTCACCAAAATTCGATATCTGTAGCTCTAGTTATGCTCTGTGCAAGGCAACAAGGTCAGGTTGAGTGAAATATCCAAAAATTAACAATGTTTAGCAATTAAGCCCAATTATGCCCAATAATGTAAAAGTAAAAACAATGATTGTAAAAGTAATTTCCGTCTCTCTCTGACTTGTGCGGCTGTAAACTGCTATTTATGCTTATTAATCCTGACCTAACCATAGAACAAATTAAGGGCCTCTGAATAAGCTTTCCAACAAGGTATCATATGCCAAAATTGGGCTTAAGATGAGTAAGTTAGGCCCATTTAAGTGAAGGAACATCATGGACTGCGCACTGATCCGTGCCAGAGATCTCGGGACCCAAATTAGCCTTGATTTTGGCCTAATTTGACAATTCATGTGAAACCTGAAATTGTAGGTCTCTTCCTTATCTTTCTAGTGACATGACAAGACCACCAAAATCCGATATTTGTAGCTCTAGTTATGTTCTCCGCAAGGCAACATGGTCAGAATGAGTGAAAAATCCGAAAATTGACAATGTTTAGCATTTAAGCCCAATTATGTAAAAGCAAAAACAATGATTGTAAAAGTTGTCTAATTTCCGTCTCTCTCTGGCTTGTGCGGCTGTAAACTGCTATTTATGCTTATTAATCCTGACCTAACCTTAGGCCAAATTAAGGGCCTCTGAATAAGCTTTCCAACAATGTATCATAAGCCTTAATAGGGCTTAAGATGAGTATGTTAGGCTGATTTAAGTGAAGGAACATCATGGACTGTGCACTGATCCGCGCTAGAGAACTTGGGACTCAATGTAGCCTTGATTTCGGCTAATTTGACAATTCATGTGAAACGTGAAATTTTAGGTCTCCTCCTTATCTTTCTAGGGACAACAAGATAACCAAAATCCGATATCTGTAGCTCTAGTTATGCTCTGCGTAAGGCAACAAGGCCAGGATGAGTGACAAATCCGAAAATTAACAATGTTTAGCAATTAAGCCCAATTAAGACCAAAAATGTAAAAGCAAACACAATGAATGTAAAAGTTGTCTAATTTCCGTTTCTCCCTGGCTTGTGCGGCTGTAAACTGCTATTTACGCGTATTAATCCTTTCCTAAACCTAGACCAAATTAAGGGCCTATGAATATTCTTTCCAATAAGGTATCATATTCCTAAATTGGGATTAAGATGAGTAAGTTAGGCCCATTTAAGTGAAGGAACATCGTGGACTGCCCACTGATCCACCCCAGAGAACTCGGGACCCAATTTAGTCTTGATTTTGGCCTAATTTGACAATTCTTGTGAAACCTGAAATTGTAGGTCTCTTCCTTATCTTTCAAGGGACAGGAAGATCACCAAAATCCGATATCTGTTGCTCTAGTTATGCTCTGCGCAAGGCAACTAGGTCAGGGTGAGTGAAAAATCCGAAAATTAACAATGTATGGCAATTAAGCCCAATAATGTAAAAGCAAAAACAATGATTGTAAAAGTTGTCTAATTTCCATCTCTCTCTGGCTTGTGCTTATGTAAACTGTTATTTATGCTTATTAATCTTGACCTAACCCTAAACCAAATTAACGGCCTCTGAATTAGCTTTCCAACAAGGTATCATATGCCTTAATTGGGCTTAAGATGAGTAAGTTAGGCCCATCTAAGTGAAGGAACATCATGGATTGCGCACTGATCCGCGCCAGAGAACTCGGGACCCAACTTAGCCTTGATTTTGGCCTAACTTGACAATTCTTGTGAAACCTGAAATTGTAGGCCTCTTCCTTATCTTTCTAGGGACATCAAGATCACCAAAATCCGATATCTGTAGCTCTAGTTATGCTCTGCACTAGGCAACAAGGTCATGATGATTGAAAAATCCGGAAGTTAACAATGTTATCAATTAATCCCAATTAAGCCCAATAATGTAAAAGCATAAACAATGATTGTAAAAGTTGTCTAATTTCCGTCTCTCTCTGGCTTGTGCGGCTGTAAACTACTATTTATTCTTATTAATCCTGACATAACCCTTTACCAAATTAAGGGCCTCTGAATAAGCTTTCCAACATGGTATCATATGCCTTAATTGGGCTTAAGATGAGTAAGTTAGTCACATTTAAGTGAAGGAACATCATGGACTGTGCCCTGATCCGCGAAAGAGAACTCGGGACCCAATTTAGCCTTGATGTTGGCTTAATTTGACAATTGTTGTGACACATGAAATTGTAGGTCTCTTTCTTATCTTTCTAGGGACAGCAGGATCACCAAAATCCGATATCTGTAGCTCTAGTTATGCTCTGCGCAAGCCAACAAGGTCAGGAGGGGTGAAAAATCCAAAAATCAACAATGTTTAGCAATTAAGCCCAATAATGCAAAAGCAAAAACAATGATTGTAAAAGTTGTCTAATTTTTGTTTCTCTTTTGCATATTTGGGTGTAAACTGCTATTTATTCTTATTAATCCTGACCTAACCCTAGATCAAATTAAGGGCCTCTGAATAAGCTTTCCAACATGGTACCATATGCCTTAATTGGGCTTAAGATGAGTAAGTTAGTCACATTTAAGTGAAGGAACATCAGGGAGTGCGCCCTGATCCGCAAAAGAGAACTTGGGACCCAATTTTGCCTTGATTTTGCCTAATTTGACAAATCCTGTGAAACCTGAAATTGTAGGTCTCTTCCTTATCTTTCTAGGGACAGCAGGATCACCAAAATCCGATATCTGTAGCTCTAGTTATGCTCTGCGCAAGCCAACACGGTCAGGATGAGTGAAAAATCCGAAAATTAACAATGTTTAGCTATTAAGCCCAATAATGTAAAAGCAAAAACAATGATTGTAAAAGTTGTCTAATTTCCGTCTCTCTCTGGCTTGTGCGGCTGTAAACTGCTATTTATTCTTATTAATCCTAACCTAACCCTAGACCAAATTAAGGGCCTCTGAATAAGCTTTCCAACATGGTATCATATGCCTCAATTGGGCTTAAGATGAGTAAGTTAGCCACATTTAAGTGAAGGAACATCATGGACTGCGCCCTGATCCCCGAAAGAGAACTCGGGACCCAATTTTGCCTTGATTTTGGCCAAATTTGACAAATCTTGTGAAACCTGAAATTGTAGGTCTCTTCCTTATCTTTCTAGGGACAGCAAGATCACCAAAATATGATATCTCGTAGCTCTAGTTATGCTCTGCACATAGCCAACAAGGTCATGATGAGTGAAAAATCCGAAAATTAACAATGTTTAGCAATTAAGCCCAATAATGTAAAAGCAAAAACAATGATTGTAAAAGTTGTCTAATTTCCGTCTCTCTCTGGCTTATTAGGTGTAAACTACTATTTATTCTTATTAATCCTGACCTAACCCTAGACCAAATTAAGGGCCTCCGAATAAGCTTTCCAACATGGTATCATATGCCTTAATTGGGCTTAAGATGAGTAAGTTAGCCACATTTAAGTGAAGGAACATCATGGATCTGCCGATCCGCGCCAAAGAAATCGGGACTCAATTTAGCCTTGATTTTGGCCTAATTTGACAATTCTTGTGAAACCTGAAATTATACGTCTCTTATCTTTCTAGGGACAGCAAGATCACCAAAATCCGATATCTGTAACTCATGTTATGCTCTGCGCAAGGCAACAAGGTCGATGAGTGAAAAATCCGAAAATTAACAATGTTTAGTAATTAAGCCCAATAATGTAAAAGCAAAAACAATGATTGTAAAAGTTGTCTAATTTCCGTCTCTCTCTGGTTTGTGCGGCTGTTAACTGCTTTTTATACTTATTAATCCTGACCGAACCCTAGACCAAATTAAGGGCATCTGAATAAGCTTTCCAACAAGGTATCATATGCCTTAATTGGGCTTAAGATGAGTAAGTTAGGCCCATTTAAGTGAAGGAACATCATGGATGCGCCCTGATCCGCACAGAAAACTCGGGACCCAATTTAGCCTTGATTTTGGCCTAATTTGACAATTCTTGGGAAACGTAAAATTGTAGGTTTCTTCCTTATCTTTCTAAGGACAGCAAGATCACCAAAATCCGATATCGGTAGTTCTAGTTATGCTCTGCTTAAGGCAACAAGGTCAGGATAAGTGGAAAATCCGAAAGTTAACAATGTTTAGTAATTAAGCCCAATTATGCCCAATAATGTAAATGCAAAAAACAATGATTGTCAAAGTTGTCTAATTTCCGTCTCTCTGGCTTGTGCGGCTGTAAACTGCCATTAATGCTTATTAATCCTGACCTAACCCTAGACCAAATTAATGGCCTCTGAATAAGCTTTCAAACAAGGTATCATATGCCTTAATTGGGCTTAAGATGAGTAAGTTATGCCCATTTAAGTGAAGAAACATCATGGACTGCGCACTGATCCGCGAAAGATAGAACTCGACACCCAATTTAGCCTTGATTTTGGCATAATTTGACAATTCTTGTAACCTTAAATTGTAGGTTTCTTCCTTATCTTTCTAGGGACATCAAGATCACCAAAATCCGATATTTGTAGCTCTAGTTATGCTCTGCGCAGGGCAACAAGGTCAGTATGAGTGAAAAATCCGAAAATTAACAATGTTTGGCAATTAAGCCCAATAATGTAAATGCAAAAAACAATGATTGTAAAAGTTGTATAATTTCCGTCTCTCTCTTTCATATTCGGGTGTAAATTGCAATTTATGCTTATTAATCCTGACCTAACCCTACACCATATTTAGGGCCTCTGAATAAGCTTTCCAACAAGGTATCATATGTCTTAATTGGGCATAAGATGAGTAAGTTAGGCCCATTTAAGTGAAGGAACATCATGGACTGCGCACTGATCCGCCCCAGAGAACTCGGGACCCAACTTGGCCTTGATTTTGGTCTAATTTGACAATTCTTGTGAAACCTGAAATTGTTGGTCTCTTCCTTATCTTTCTAGGGACAACAAGATCACCAAAATCCGATATTTGTAGCTCTAGTTATGCTCTGCGCAGGGCAACAAGGTCAGGATGAGTGAAAAATCCGAAAATTAACAATGTTTGGCAATTAAGCCCAATAATGTAAAAGCAAAAACAATGATTGTAAAAGTTGTCTATTTTCCGTCTCTCTCTGGCTTGTGTGGCTGTAAATTGCTATTTATTCTTATCAATCATGACCTAACCCTAAACCAAATTAAGGGCCTCTAAATAAGCTTTCCAACATGGTATCATATGCCTTAATTGGGCTTAAGATGAGTAAGTTAGTCACATTTAAGTGAAGGAACATCATGGACTGTGCCCTGATCCGCGAAAGATAACACGAGCCCCAATTTAGCCTTTATTTTGGCCTAATTTGACAATTCTTGTAAGACCTGAAATTGTAGGTCTCTTCCTTATCTTTCTAGGGACATCAAGAGCACCAAAATTCGATATCTGTAGCTCTAGTTATGCTCTGCGCAAGCCAACAAGGTCAGGATGAGTGAAAAATCCGAAAATTAACAATGTTTAGCAATTAAGCCCAATAATGTAAAAGCAAAAACAATGATTGTAAAAGTTGTTTAATTTTCGTCTCTCTCTGGCATATTTGGGTGTAAACTGCTATTTATTCTTATTAATCCTGAGCTAACCCTAGACCAAATTAAGGGCCTCTGAATAAGCTTTCCAACATGGTATCATATGCCTAAATTGGGCTTAAGATGAGTAAGTTAGCCACATTTAGTTGAAGGAACATCATGGACTGCGCCCTGATCCACAAAAGAGAACTCGGGACCCAATTTTGCCTTGATTTTGGCCTAATTTGACAAATCTTGTGAAACCTGAAATTGTAGGTCTCTTCCTTATCTTTCTAGGGACAGCAAGATCACCAAATTCCGATATCTGTAGCTCTAGTTATGCTCTGTGCAAGGCAACAAGGTAAGGATGAATGAAAAATCCAAAAATTAACAATTTTAATTAAGCCCAATTAAGATAATGTAAAAGCAAAAACATTGATTGTAAAAGTTGTCTAATTTCCGTCTCTCTCTCTGGCTTGTGCGGCTGTAAACTGCTATTTTTATCTTATTAATCCCGACCTAACCCTAGACCAAATTAAGGGCCTCTGAATAAGCTTTCAAACAAGGTATCATATGCCTTAATTGGGCTTAAGATGAGTAAGTTACGCCCATTTAAGTGAAGGACATTCATGGATCGCCCGATCCGCACTATAGAAAATTCGGAACCTAATTTAGCCTTGATTTTGGCCTAATTTGACAATTCCTGTGTAACCTGAAATTGTAGGTCTCTTCCTTATCTTTCTAGGGACATCAAGATCACCAAAATCCGATATTTGTAGCTCTAGTTATGCTCTGCGCAAGGCAACAAGGTCAGGATGAGTGAAAAATCCGAAAATTAACAATGTTTAGCAATTAAGCCCAATAATGTAAAAGCAAAAACAATGATTGTAAAAGTTGTCTAATTTCCGTCTCTCTCTGGCGGAAAAAACATAACCCTAACCAATTTCAATATTTCCAGACTTGAAGACATTTAGGAAGACATCATGGAGACACCGATCCGCCCGAGAGAACTTAACTTAGCCTTTATTTTGGCCTAATTTGACAATTCTTGTGAAACCTGAAATTGTAGGTCTCTTCCTTATCTTTCTAGGGACATCAAGATCACCAAAATCCGATATCTGTAGCTCTAGTTATGCTCTGCGCAAGCCAACAAGGTCAGGATGAGTGAAAAATCCGAAAATTAACAATGTTTAGCAATTAAGCCCAATAATGTAAAAGCAAAAACAGTGATTGTAAAAGTTGTCTAATTTCCGTCTCTCTCTGGCATATTTGGGTGTAAACTGCTATTTATGCTTATTAATCCTGAGCTAACCCTAGACCAAATTAAGGGCCTCTGAATAAGCTTTCCAACAAGGTATCATATGCATTAATTGGGCTTAAGATGAGTAAGTTAGGCACATTTAAGTGAAGGAACATAATGGGCAACGCACTGATCCGTGGCAGAGAACTCGTGACCAAATTTAGCCTTGATTTTGGCCTAATTTGACAATTCTTGTGAAACCTGAAATTGTAGGTCTCTTCCTTATCCTTCTTGGGACAGAAGGCAACATGGAAGATGAGTGAGAAACCGAAAATTAACAATGTTTAGTAATTAAGCCCAATAATGTAAAAGCAAAAACAATGATTGTAAAAGTTTCTAATTTCCGTCTCTCTCTGGCTTGTGCGACTGTAAATTGCTATTTACGCTTATTAATCCTGACCTAAACCTAGACCACATTAAGGGCCTCTGAATAACCTTTCCAACAAGGTATCATATGCCTTAATTGGGCTTAAGATGAGTAAGTTAGGCCCATTTAAGTGAAGGAACATCATGGACTGCGCACTAATCCGCGCCAGAGAACTCGGGACTCAATGTAGCCTTGATTTTGGCATAATTTGACAATTCTTGTGAAACCTGAAATTGTAGGTCTCTTCCTTATCTTTCTAGGGACAACAAGATAACCAAAATCCGATATCTTTAGCTCTAGTTATGCTCTCGCAAAGGCAACAAGGCAAGGATGAGTGAAAAATCCGAAAATTAACAATGTTTAGCAATTAAGCTAAATTAAGCCCTAAAATGTAAAAGCAAACACAATGATTGTAAAAGTTATCTAATTCCTGTCTCCCTCTGGCTTGTGCGGCTGTGAACTGCTATTTATGCTTATTAATCCTGACCTATGAATAGACAATATTATTGGCCGATGTATATGGTTTCCAACCAGGTATCATGTGCCTTAATTGGGCTTAAGATGAGTATGTTAGGCCCATTTAAGTGAAGGAACATCATGGATTGTGCACACGATCCGCGCCAAAGAACATGGGACCCAATTTAGCCATGATTTTGGCCTAATTTGACAAATAAATTGTGAAACCGGTCTGAAATTGTAGGTCTCTTCCTTAACTTTCTAGGGACAGCAAGATCACCAAAATATGATATGTGTAGCTCTAGTTATGCTCTGCGCAAGGCAACAAGGTTAGGATGAGTGACAAATCCGAAAATTAACAATGTTTAGCAATTAAGCCCAATTAAGCCCAATAAAGTAAAATAAAAAACAAAGATTGTAAAAGTAGTCTAATTCCCATCTCTCTCTGGCTTGTGCGGCTGTAAACTGCTATTTACGCCTATTAATCCTGACCTAAACCTAGACCAAATTAAGGGCCTATGAATATGCTTTCCAACAAGGTATCATATGCCTTAATTGGGCTTAAGATGAGTAAGTTACGCCCATTCAAGTGAAGGAACATCATGGACTGCACACTGATCCGCACCAGGGAACTCGGGTCCCAATTTAGCCTTGAATTTTGCCTAATTTGACAATTCTTGTGATACCTGAAATTGTAGGTCTCTTTCTTATCTTTCTAGGGACAGCAGGATCACCAAAATCCGATATTTGTAGCTCTAGTTATGCTTTGCGCAAGGCAACAAGGTCAGGATGAGTAAAAAATCCGAAAATTAACAATGTTTAGCAATTAAGCCCAATAATGTAAAAGAAAAAACATTGATTGTAAAAGTTTTCTAATTTTCGTCTCTCTCTGGCATGTGCGGCTTTAAACTGCTATTTATGCTTATTAATCCTGACCTTACCCTTGATCAAATTAAGGTCCTCTGAATAAGCTTTCCAACAAGGTATCATATGCCTCAATTGGGCTTAAGATGAGTAAGTTAGGCCCATTTAAGTGAAGGAACATCATGGACTGTGCACTGATCCGCGCCAGAGAATTCGGGACCCAACTAAGCCTTGATTGTGGCCTAATTTGACAATTCTTGTGAAACCTGAAAGTGTAGATCTCTTCCTTATCTTTCTAGAGACAGCAAGATCACCAAAATCCGATATCTGTAGCTCTAGTTATGCTCTGCGCAAGGCAACAAGGTCAGGATGAATGAAAAATCCAAAAATTAACAATGTTTAGCAATTAAGCCTAATAATGTAAAAGCAAAAACAATGATTATAAAAGTTGTCTAATTTTCGTCTCTCTCTGGCTAGTGCGTCTGTAAACTGCTATTTACGCTTATTATTCCCGACCTAACCCTAGACCAAATTATGGGCCTCTGAATAAGCATTCCAACAAGGTATCATATGCCTTAATTGGGCTTAAGATGAGTAAGTTACGCCCATTTAAATGAAGGAACATCATGGACTGCACACTGATCCGCGCCAGGGAACTCGGGACGCAATTTAGCATTGATTTTGGCCTAATTTGACAATTCTTGTATACCTGAAATTGTAGGTCTCTTCCTTATCTTTCTAAGGACAGCAGGATCACCAAAATCCGATAGCTGTAGCTCTAGTTATGCTCTGCACAAGGCAACAATGTCAGGATGAGTGAAAAATCCGAAAATTAACAATGTTTAGCAATTAAGCCCAATTATGCCCAATAATGTAAAAGCAAAAACAATGATTATAAAAGTAATTTCCGTCTCTCTCTGGCTTGTGTGGCTGTAAACTGCTATTTATGCTTATTAATCCTGACCTAACCCTAGACCAAATTAAGGGCCTCTGAATAAGCTTTCCAACAAGGTATCATATGCCTTAATTGGGTTTAAGATGAGTAAGTTACGCCCATTTAAGAGAAGGAACATCATGGACTGCACACTGATCCGTGCCAGGGAACTCGGGACGCAATTTAGCCTTGATTTTGGCCTAATTTGACAATTCTTGTGAAACCTGAAATTGTAGGTCTCTTCCTTATCTTTTAAGGGACAGCAAGATCACCAAAATCCGATATTTGTAGCTCTAGTTATGCTCTGAGCAAGGCAACAAGGTCTGGATGAGTGAAAAATCCGAAAATTAACAATGTTTAGTAATTAAGCCCAATTATGCCTAATAATGTAAAAGCAAAAACAATGATTGTAAACGTAATTTCCGTCTCTCTCTGGCTTGTGTTGCTTTAAACTGCTATTTATGCTTATTAATCTTGACCTAACAATAGAACAAATTAAAGGCCTCTGAATAAGCTTTCCAACAAAGTATCTTATGCCTAAATTGGGCTTAAGATGAGTTAGTTACGCCCATTTAAGTGAAGGAACACCATGGACTGCACACTGATCGGTGCCAGGGAACTCGGGATGCAATTTAGCCTAGATTTTGGCCTAATTTGAAAATAAATTGTGAAACCGGCCTGAAATTGTAGGTCTCTTCCTTATCTTTTTGGACAAAGAAGATCACCAAAATCCGATATATGTAGCTCTAGTTGTGCTCTCGCAAGGCAACAAGGTCGGGATAAGTGAAAAATCCAAAAATAAACAATGTTTAGCAATTAAGCCCAATTAAGCCCAATAATGTAAAAGCAAAAACATTGATTGTAATAGTTGTCTAATTTTCGTCTCTCTCTCTGGCTTGTGCGGCTATAAACTGCTATTTACGCCTATTAATCCTGACCTAAACCTAGACCAAATTAAGGGCCTATGAATATGCTTTCCAAGAAGGTATCATATGCCTTAATTGGGCTTAAGATGAGTAAGTTACGCCCATTCAAGTGAAGGAACATCATGGACTGCACACTGATCCGCACCAGGGAACTCGGGTCCCAATTTAGCCTTGAATTTTGCCTAATTTGACAATTCTTGTGATACCTGAAATTGCAGGTCTCTTTCTTATCTTTCTAGGGACAGCAAGATCACCAAAATCTGATATTTGTAGCTCTAGTTATGCTTTTCGCAAGGCAACAAAGTCAGGATGAGTAAAAAATCCGAAAATTAACAATGTTTAGCAATTAAGCCCAACAATGTAAAAGCAAAAACATTGATTGTTAAAGTTTTCTAATTTTCGTCTCTCTCTGGCATGTGCGGCTTTAAACTGCTATTTATGCTTATTAATCCTGACCTAACCCTAGATCAAATTAAGGTCCTCTGAATAAGCTTTCCAACAAGGTATCATATGCCTCAATTGGGCTTAAGATGAGTAAGTTAGGCCCATTTAAGTGAAGGAACATCATGGACTGTGCACTGATCTGTGCCAGAGATTTCGGGACCCAACTAAGCCTTGATTTTGGCCTAATTTGACAATTCTTGTGAAACCTAAAAGTGTAGATCTCTTCCTTATCTTTCTAGAGACAGCAAGATCACCAAAATCCGATATTTGTAGCTCTAGTTATGCTCTGCGCAAGGCAACAAGGTCAGGATGAGTGAAAAATCCAAAAAATAACAATGTTTAGCAATTAAGCCTAATAATGTAAAAGCAAAAACAATGATTGTAAAAGTTGTCTAATTTCCGTCTCTCTCTGGCTAGTGCGGCTGTAAACTGCTATTTACGCTTATTGTTCCCGACCTAACCCTAGACCAAATTATGGGCCTCTGAATAAGCATTCCAACAAGGTATCATATGCCTTAATTGGGCTTAAGATGAGTAAGTTACGCCCATTTAAATGAAGGAACATCATGGACTGCACACTGATCCGCGCCAGGGAACTCGGGACGCAATTTAGCCTTGATTTTGGCCTAATTTGACAATTCTTGTAAACCTGAAATTGTAGGTCTCTTCCTTATCTTTCTAAGGACAGCAAGATCACCAAAATCCGATAGTTGTAGCTCTAGTTATGCTCTGCACAAGGCAACAAGGTCAGGATGAGTGAAAAATCCGAAAATTAACAATGTTTAGCAATTAAGCCCAATTATACCCAATAATGTAAAAGCAAAAACAATGATTATAAAAGTAATTTCCGTCTCTCTCTGGCTTGTGCGGCTGTAAACTGCTATTTATGCTTATTAATCCTGACCTAACCATAGACCAAATTAAGGGCCTCTGAATAAGCTTTCCAACAAGGTATCATATGCCTTAATTGGGTTTAAGATGAGTAAGTTATGCCCATTTAAGAGAAGGAACATCATGGACTGCACACTGATCCGCGCCAGGGAACTCGGGACGCAATTTAGCCTTGATTTTGGCCTAATTTGACAATTCTTGTGAAACCTGAAATTGTAGGTCTCTTCCTTATCTTTTTAGGGACAGCAAGATCACCAAAATCCGATATCTGTAGCTCTAGTTATGCTCTGAGCAAGGCAACAAGGTCTGGATGAGTGAAAAATCCGAAAATTAACAATGTTTAGCAATTAAGCCCAATTATGCCCAATAATGTAAAAGCAAAAACAATGATTGTAAAAGTAATTTCCGTCTCTCTCTGGCGTGTGCGGCTTTAAACTTCTATTTATGCTTATTAATCCTGACCTAACAATAGAACAAATTAAAGGCCTCTGAATAAGCTTTCCAAAAAAGTATCTTATGCCTAAATTGGGCTTAAGATGAGTTAGTTACGCCCATTTAAGTGAAGGAACACCATGGACTGCACACTGATCGGCGCCAGGGAACTCGGGATGCAATTTAGCCTAGATTTTGGCCTAATTTGAAAATAAATTGTGAAACCTACTGAAATTGTAGGTCTCTTCCTTATCTTTTTTGGACAGCAAGATCACCAAAATCCGATATATGTAGCTCTAGCTGTGCTCTGCGCAAGGCAACAAGGTCAGGATAAGTGAAAAATCCAAAAATAAACAATGTTTAGCAATTAAGCCCAATTAAGCCCAATAATGTAAAAGCAAAAACATTGATTGTAATAGTTGTCTAATTTTCGTCTCTCTCTGGCTTGTGCGGCTGTAAACTGCTATTTACGCCTATTAATCCTGACCTAAACCTATACCAAATTAAGGGCCTATGAATATGCTTTCCAACAAGGTATCATATGCCTTAATTGGGCTTAAGATGAGTAAGTTACGCCCATTCAAGTGAAGGAACATCATGGACTGCACACTGATCCGCACCAGGGAACTCGGGTCCCAATTTAGCCTTGAATTTTGCCTAATTTGACAATTCTTGTGATACCTGAAATTGTAGGTCTCTTTCTTATCTTTCTAGGGACAGCAGGATCACCAAAATCCGATATTTGTAGCTCTAGTTATGCTTTGCGCAAGGCAACAAGGTCAGGATGAGTAAAAAATCCGAAAATTAACAATGTTTAGCAATTAAGCCCAATAATGTAAAAGAAAAAACATTGATTGTAAAAGTTTTCTAATTTTCGTCTCTCTCTGGCATGTGCGGCTTTAAACTGCTATTTATGCTTATTAATCCTGACCTTACCCTTGATCAAATTAAGGTCCTCTGAATAAGCTTTCCAACAAGGTATCATATGCCTCAATTGGGCTTAAAATGAGTAAGTTAGGCCCATTTAAGTGAAGGAACATCATGGACTGTGCACTGATCCGCGCCAGAGAATTCGGGAACCAACTAAGCCTTGATTGTGGCCTAATTTGACAATTCTTGTGAAACCTGAAAGTGTAGATCTCTTCCTTATCTTTCTAGAGACAGCAAGATCACCAAAATCCGATATCTGTAGCTCTAGTTATGCTCTGCGCAAGGCAACAAGGTCAGGATGAATGAAAAATCCAAAAATTAACAATGTTTAGCAATTAAGCCTAATAATGTAAAAGCAAAAACAATGATTATAAAAGTTGTCTAATTTCCGTCTCTCTCTGGCTAGTGCGTCTGTAAACTGCTATTTATGCTTATTATTCCCGACCTAACCCTAGACCAAATTATGGGCCTCTGAATAAGCATTCCAACAAGGTATCATATGCCTTAATTGGGCTTAAGATGAGTAAGTTACGCCCATTTAAATGAAGGAACATCATGGACTGCACACTGATCCGCGCCAGGGAACTCGGGACGCAATTTAGCATTGATTTTGGCCTAATTTGACAATTCTTGCATACATGAAATTGTAGGTCTCTTCCTTATCTTTCTAAGGACAGCAAGATCACCAAAATCCGATATTTGTAGCTCTAGTTATGCTCCGCACAAGGCAACAAGGTCAGGATGAGTGAAAAATACGAAAATTAACAATGTTTAGCAATTAAGCCCAATTATGCCCAATAATGTAAAAGCAAAAACAATGATTATAAAAGTAATTTCCGTCTCTCTCTGGCTTGTGTGGCTGTAAACTGCTATTTATGCTTATTAATCCTGACTAACCTAGACCAAATTAGGCCTAATGCTTTCCCGTATCATTGCCTTATTGGGTAAGATAGTAATTAACGCCCATTTAAGAGAAGGAACATCATGGACTGCACACAGATCCGTGCCAGGGAACTCGGGACGCAATTTAGCCTTGATTTTGGCCTAATTTGACAATTCTTGTGAAACCTGAAATTGTAGGTCTCTTCCTTATCTTTTAAGGGACAGCAAGATCACCAAAATCCGATATTTGTAGCTCTAGTTATGCTCTGAGCAAGGCAACAAGGTCTGGATGAGTGAAAAATCCGAAAATTAACAATGTTTAGTAATTAAGCCCAATTATGCCTAATAATGTAAAAGCAAAAACAATGATTGTAAACGTAATTTCCGTCTCTCTCTGGCTTGTGTTGCTTTAAACTGCTATTTATGCTTATTAATCTTGACCTAACAATAGAACAAATTAAAGGCCTCTGAATAAGCTTTCCAACAAAGTATCTTATGCCTAAATTGGGCTTAAGATGAGTTAGTTACGCCCATTTAAGTGAAGGAACACCATGGACTGCACACTGATCGGCGCCAGGGAACTCGGGATGCAATTTAGCCTAGATTTTGGCCTAATTTGAAAATAAATTGTGAAACCGGCCTGAAATTGTAGGTCTCTTCCTTATCTTTTTTGGACAGCAAGATCACCAAAATCCGATATATGTAGCTCTAGCTGTGCTCTGCGCAAGGCAACAAGGTCAGGATAAGTGAAAAATCCAAAAATAAACAATGTTTAGCAATTAAGCCCAATTAAGCCCAATAATGTAAAAGCAAAAACATTGATTGTAATAGTTGTCTAATTTTCGTCTCTCTCTGGCTTGTGCGGCTGTAAACTGCTATTTACGCCTATTAATCCTGACCTAAACCTAGACCAAATTAAGGGCCTATGAATATGCTTTCCAACAAGGTATCATATGCCTTAATTGGGCTTAAGATGAGTAAGTTACGCCCATTCAAGTGAAGGAACATCATGGACTGCACACTGATCCGCACCAGGGAACTCGGGTCCCAATTTAGCCTTGAATTTTGCCTAATTTGACAATTCTTGTGATACCTGAAATTGTAGGTCTCTTTCTTATCTTTCTAGGGACAGCAAGATCACCAAAATATGATATTTGTAGCTCTAGTTATGCTTTTCGCAAGGCAACAAAGTCAGGATGAGTAAAAAATCCGAAAATTAACAATGTTTAGCAATTAAGCCCAATCAAGCCCAATAATGTAAAAGCAAAAACATTGATTGTTAAAGTTTTCTAATTTTCGTCTCTCTCTGGCATGTGCGGCTTTAAACTGCTATTTATGCTTATTAATCCTGACCTAACCCTAGATCAAATTAAGGTCCTCTGAATAAGCTTTCCAACAAGGTATCATATGCCTCAATTGGGCTTAAGATGAGTAAGTTAGGCCCATTTAAGTGAAGGAACATCATGGACTGTGCACTGATCCGCGCCAGAGATTTCGGGACCCAACTAAGCCTTGATTTTGGCCTAATTTGACAATTCTTGTGAAACCTAAAAGTGTAGATCTCTTCCTTATCTTTCTAGAGACAGCAAGATCACCAAAATCCGATATTTGTAGCTCTAGTTATGCTCTGCGCAAGGCTACAAGGTCAGGATGAGTGAAAAATCCAAAAATTAACAATGTTTAGCAATTAAGCCTAATAATGTAAAAGCAAAAACAATGATTGTAAAAGTTGTCTAATTTCCGTCTCTCTCTGGCTAGTGCGGCTGTAAACTGCTATTTACGCTTATTGTTCCCGACCTAACCCTAGACCAAATTATGGGCCTCTGAATAAGTATTCCAACAAGGTATCATATGCCTTAATTGGGCTTAAGATGAGTAAGTTACGCCCATTTAATTGAAGGAACATCATGGACTGCACACTGATCCGCGCCAGGGAACTCGGGACGCAAATTAGCCTTGATTTTGGCCTAATTTGACAATTCTTGTAAACCTGAAATTGTAGGTCTCTTCCTTATCTTTCTAAGGACAACAAGATCACCAAAATCCGATAGTTGTAGCTCTAGTTATGCTCTGCACATGGCAACAAGGTCAGGATGAGTGAAAAATCCGAAAATTTACAATGTTTAGCAATTAAGCCCAATTATGCCCAATAATGTAAAAGCAAAAACAATGATTATAAAAGTAATTTCCGTCTCTCTCTGGCTTGCATGGCTGTAAACTGCTATTTATGCTTATTAATCCAGACCTAACCCTAGACCAAATTAAGGGCCTCTGAATAAGCTTTCCAACAAGGTATCATATGCCTTAATTGGGTTTAAGATGAGTAAGTTACGCCCATTTAAGAGAAGGAACATCATGGACTGCACACTGATCCGCGCCAGGGAACTCGGGACGCAATTTAGCCTTGATTTTGGCCTAATTTGACAATTCTTGTGAAACCTGAAATTGTAGGTCTCTTCCTTATCTTTTTAGGGACAGCAAGATCACCAAAATCCGATATCTGTAGATCTAGTTATGCTCTGAGCAAGGCAACAAGGTCTGGATGAGTGAAAAATCCGAAAATTAACAATGTTTAGAAATTAAGCCCAATTATGCCCAATAATGTAAAAGCAAAAACAATGATTGTAAAAGTAATTTCCGTCTCTCTCTGGCTTGTGCGGCTTTAAACTGCTATTTATGCTTATTAATCCTGACCTAACAATAGAACAAATTAAAGGCCTCTGAATAAGCTTTCCAAAAAAGTATCTTATGCCTAAATTGGGTTTAAGATGAGTTAGTTACGCCCATTTAAGTGAAGGAACACCATGGACTGCACACTGATCGGCGCCAGGGAACTCGGGATGCAATTTAGCCTAGATTTTGGCCTAATTTGAAAATAAATTGTGAAACCGGCCTGAAATTGTAGGTCTCTTCCTTATCTTTTTTGGACAGCAAGATCACCAAAATCCGATATATGTAGCTCTAGCTGTGCTCTGCGCAAGGCAACAAGGTCAGGATAAGTGAAAAATCCAAAAATAAACAATGTTTAGCAATTAAGCCCAATTAAGCCCAATAATGTAAAAGCAAAAACATTGATTGTAATAGTTGTCTAATTTTCGTCTCTCTCTGGCTTGTGCGGCTATAAACTGCTATTTAGGCCTATTAATCCTGACCTAAACCTAGACCAAATTAAGGGCCTATGAATATGCTTTCCAAGAAGGTATCATATGCCTTAATTGGGCTTAAGATGAGTAAGTTACGCCCATTCAAGTGAAGGAACATCATGGACTGCACACTGATCCGCACCAGGGAACTCGGGTCCCAATTTAGCCTTGAATTTTGCCTAATTTGACAATTCTTGTGATACCTGAAATTGCAGGTCTCTTTCTTATCTTTCTAGGGACAGCAAGATCACCAAAATCTGATATTTGTAGCTCTAGTTATGCTTTTCGCAAGGCAACAAAGTCAGGATGAGTAAAAAATCCGAAAATTAACAATGTTTAGCAATTAAGCCCAACAATGTAAAAGCAAAAACATTGATTGTTAAAGTTTTCTAATTTTCGTCTCTCTCTGGCATGTGCGGCTTTAAACTGCTATTTATGCTTATTAATCCTGACCTAACCCTAGATCAAATTAAGGTCCTCTGAATAAGCTTTCCAACAAGGTATCATATGCCTCAATTGGGCTTAAGATGAGTAAGTTAGGCCCATTTAAGTGAAGGAACATCATGGACTGTGCACTGATCCGAGCCAGAGATTTCGGGACCCAACTAAGCCTTGATTTTGGCCTAATTTGACAATTCTTGTGAAACCTAAAAGTGTAGATCTCTTCCTTATCTTTCTAGAGACAGCAAGATCACCAAAATCCGATATCTGTAGCTCTAGTTATGCTCTGCGCAAGGCAACAAGGTCAGGATGAGTGAAAAATCCAAAAATTAACAATGTTTAGCAATTAAGCCTAATAATGTAAAAGCAAAAACAATTATTGTAAAAGTTGTCTAATTTCCGTCTCTCTCTGGCTAGTGCGGCTGTAAACTGCTATTTACGCTTATTGTTCCCAACCTAACCCTTGACCAAATTATGGGCCTCTGAATAAGCATTCCAACAAGGTATCATATGCCTTAATTGGGCTTAAGATGAGTAAGTTACGCCCATTTAAATGAAGGAACATCATGGACTGCACACTGATCCGCGCCAGGGAACTCGGGACGCAAATTAGCCTTGATTTTGGCCTAATTTGACAATTCTTGTAAACCTGAAATTGTAGGTCTCTTCCTTATCTTTCTAAGGACAACAAGATCACCAAAATCCGATAGTTGTAGCTCTAGTTATGCTCTGCACAAGGCAACAAGGTCAGGATGAGTGAAAAATCCGAAAATTAACAATGTTTAGCAATTAAGCCCAATTATGCCCAATAATGTAAAAGCAAAAACAATGATTATAAAAGTAATTTCCGTCTCTCTCTGGCTTGCGCGGCTGTAAACTGCTATTTATGCTTATTAATCCAGACCTAACCCTAGACCAAATTAAGGGCCTCTGAATAAGCTTTCCAACAAGGTATCATATGCCTTAATTGGGTTTAAGATGAGTAAGTTACGCCCATTTAAGAGAAGGAACATCATGGACTGCACACTGATCCGCGCCAGGGAACTCGGGACGCAATTTAGCCTTGATTTTGGCCTAATTTGACAATTCTTGTGAAACCTGAAATTGTAGGTCTCTTCCTTATCTTTTTAGGGACAGCAAGATCACCAAAATCCGATATCTGTAGATCTAGTTATGCTCTGAGCAAGGCAACAAGGTCTGGATGAGTGAAAAATCCGAAAATTAACAATGTTTAGAAATTAAGCCCAATTATGCCAAATAATGTAAAAGCAAAAACAATGATTGTAAAAGTAATTTCCGTCTCTCTCTGGCTTGTGCGGCTTTAAACTGCTATTTATGCTTATTAATCCTGACCTAACAATAGAACAAATTAAAGGCCTCTGAATAAGCTTTCCAAAAAAGTATCTTATGCCTAAATTGGGCTTAAGATGAGTTAGTTACGCCCATTTAAGTGAAGGAACATCATGGACTGCACACTGATCGGCGCCAGGGAACTCGGGATGCAATTTAGCCTTGATTTTGGCCTAATTTGAAAATTCTTGTGAAACCTGAAATTGTAGGTCTCTTTCTTATCTTTTTGGGACAGCAAGATCACCAAAATCCGATATATGTAGCTCTAGTTGTACTCTGCGCAAGGCAACAAGGTCAGGATAAGTGGAAAATCCAAAAATTAACAATGTTTAGCAATTAAGCCCAATTAAGCCCAATAATGTAAAAGCAAAAACATTGATTGTAATAGTTGTCTAATTTTCGTCTCTCTCTGGCTTGTGCGGCTTTAAACTGCTATTTATGCTTATTATTCCTGACATAACCCTAGACCAAATTATGGGCCTCTGAATAAGCTCTCCAACAAGTTATCATATGCCTTAATTGGGCTTAAGATTAGTAAGTTACGCCCATTGAAGTGAAGGAACATCGTGGACTGAACACTAATCTGCACCAGTGAACTCGGGATCCAATTTAGCCTTGAATTTTGCCTAATTTGACAATTCTTGTTAAACCTGAAATTGTAGGTCTCTTTCTTATCTTTCAAGGGACATCAAGTTCACCAAAATCTGATATATGTAGCTCTAGTTATGCTCTGCGCAAGGCAATAACGTCAGGATGAGTGAAAAATCCGAAAATTAACAATGTTTAGCAATTAAGCCCAATTATGCCCAATAATGTAAAAGCAAAAAAATTGATTGCAAAAGTTGTCTAATTTCCGTCTCTCTCTGGCATTTGCGACTGTAAACTGCTATTTATGCTTACTAATCCTATCCTAACCCTAGACCAAATTAAGGGCCTATGAATATGCTTTCCAACAAGGTATCATATGCCTTAATTGGGCTTAAGATGAGTAAGTTAGGCCCATTTAAGTGAAGGAACATCATGGACTGCGCACTGATCCGCGCCAGAGAACTCGGGACGCAATTTAGCCTTGATTTTGGCCTAATTTGACAATTCTTGTGAAACCTGAAATTGTAGGTCTCTTCCTTATCTTTCTAGGGACAGCAAGATCTCCAAAATCCGATATCTATAGCTCTAGTTATTCTCTGTGCAAGCCAACAAGGTCAGGATGAGTGAAAAATCCGAAAATTAACAATGTTTAGCAATTAAGCCCAATAATGTAAAAGCAAAAACCATGACAGTAAAAGTTGTCTAATTTCCGTCTCTTTGGCTTGTGCTGCTGTAAACTGCTATTTACGCTTATTAATCCTGAACTAAACCTATACCAAATTAAGGGCCTCTGAATAAGCTTTCCAACAAGGTATCATATGCCTTAATTGGGCTTAAGATGAGTAAGTTAGGCCCATTTAAGTGAAGGAACATAATGGACTGTGCACTGATCCGCGCCAAAGATCACGGGACCCAATTTAGCCATGATTTGGCCTAATTTGACAATTCTTGTGAAACCTGAATTGTAGGCCTCTTCCTTAATTTTCTAGGGACAGCAAGATCACCAAAATATGATATATGTAGCTCTAGTTATTGTCTTGGATGAGTGAAAAATCCGAAAATTAACAATGTTTAGCAATTAAGCCCAACAAGTAAAATCAAAAACATTGATTGTAAAAGTTGTCTAATTTCCGTCTCTCTCTGGCTTGTGCGGATGTAAACTACATTTATGCTTATTAATCCCGACCTAACCCTAGACCAAATTAAGGGCCTCTGAATAATCTTTCCAACAAGGTATCATAAGCCTTAATTGGGCTTAAGATGAGTAAGTTAGGCCCATTTAAGTGAAGGAACTTCATGGACTGCGTACTAATCTGCTCCAGAGAACACGGGACCCAATTTAGCCTTGATTTTGGCCTAATTTGACAATTCTTGTGAAACCTGAAATTGTATGTCTTTCCTTATCTTTCTAGGGACAGCAAGATCACCAAAATCCGATATCTGTAGCTCTAGTTATCTCTGCGCAAGGCAACAAGGTCAGGTTGATTGAGATATCCGAAAATTAACAATGTTTAACAATTAAGCCCAATTAATCCCAATAATGTAAAAGCAAAAACAATGATTGTAAAAGTAATTTTCGTCTCTCTCTAGGTTGTGAGGCTGTAAACTGCTATTTATGCTTATTAATCGTAACCTAACACTAGAAAAATTAAGGGCCTCTGAATAAGCTTTCCAACAAGGAATCATATGCCTTAATTGGGCTTAAGATGAGTATGTTAGACCCATTTAAGAGAAGGAACATCATGGACTGCGCACTGATCCGCGCCAGAGATCTCGGGACCCAATTTAGCTTTGATTTTGGCCTCATTTGCAATTCTTGTGAAACCTGAAATTGTAGGTCTCTTCCTTATCCTTCTAGGGACAACAAGATCACCAAAATCCAATATTTGTAGCTCTAGTAATGCTCTGCGCAAGGCAACAAGGTCAGGTTGAGTGAAAAATCCGAAAATTAACAATGTTTAGCAATTAAGCCCAATAATGTAAAAGCAAAAACAATGATTGTAAAAGTTGTCCAATTTCCCTCTCTCTCTGGATTGTGCGGCTGTAAACTGCTATTTATCCTTATTAATCCTGACCGAACACTAGAACAAATTAAGGGCCTCTGAATAAGCTTTCCAACAAGGTATCATATGCCTTAATTGGACTTAAAATGAGTAAGTTAGGTCCATTTAAGTGAAGGAACATCATGGGCTGCGCACTGATCCGCACCAGAGAACATGGGTCCCAATTTATCCTTGATTTTGGCCTAATTTGACAATTCTTTTGACACATGAAATTGTAGGTCTCTTCCTTATCTTTCTAGGGATAGCAAGATCACCAAAATCCGATATCTGTAGCTCTAGTTATGCTCTGCGCAAGGCAACAACGTCAGGATGAGTGAAAAATCCGAAAATTGTCAATGTTTAGCAATTCAGCCCAATAATGTAAAAGCAAAAACAATGATTGTAAAAGTTATCTAATTTATGTCACTCTCTGGCTGGTGCGGCTGTAAACTGCTATATACGCTTATTAGTCATGACCTAACCCTAGACCAAATTAAGTGCCTCTGAATAAGCTTTCCAACAAGGTATCATATGCCTTAATTGGGCTTAAGATGAGTAAGTTAGGCCCATTTAAGTGAAGGAACATCATGGACTGCGCACTGATCAGCGCCAGAGAACTCGGGACCCAATTTAGCCTTGATTTTGGCCTAATTTGACAATTTTTAGAACATGAAATTGTAGGTCTCTTCCTTATCTTTCTAGGGACGGAATGATCACCAAAATCCGATATCTGTAGCTCTAGTTATGCTCTCCGCAAGGCAACAAGGTCAGGATGAGTGAAAAATCGGAAAATTAACAATATTTAGCAATTAAGCCCAATTAAGCCCAATAATGTAAAAGGAAAAATAATGATTGTAAAAGTTGTCTAATTTCTGTCTCTCTCTGGCTTGTGCGGCTGTAAACTACTATTTATGCTTATTAATCCTGACATAACTCTAGACCAAATTTAGGGCCTCGGAATAAGCTTTCCAACAAGGTATCATATGCCTTAATTGGGCTTAAGATGAGTAAGTTAGGCCCATTTAAGTGAAGGAACATCGTGGAATACACACTGATCCGCCCCAAAGAACTCGGGGCCCAATTTAGCCTTGATTTTGGCAAAATTTGACAATTCTTGTGAAACCTAAAATTGTAGGTCTCTTCCTTATCTTTCTAGGGACAGCAAGATCACCAAAATCCGATATCTGTAGATCATGTTATGCTCTCCGCAAGGCAACATGGTCAGGATGAGTGAAAAATCCGAAAATTAACAATGTTTAGCAATTACGACCAATAATGTAAAAACAAAAATAATGATTGTAAAAGTTGTCTAATTTCCGTCACTCTCGGGCTTGTGCGGCTGTAAACTACTATTTATGCTTATTAATCCTAACATAACCCTAGACCAAATTTAGTGCCTCTGAATAAGCTTAACAACAAGTTACATATGCCTTAATTGGGCTTAAGATAAGGCCTGTTTAAGTGAAGGAACATCATGGACTGCACACTGATACGTGATAGAGAACTCGGGACCCAATTTAGCCTTGATTTTGGCCTAATTCGATAATTCTTGTGAAACCTGAAATTGTAGGTCTCTTCCTTATCTTTCTAGGGACAGCAAGATCACGAAAATCAGATATCTGTATCTCTAGTTATGCTTTGCGCAAGGCAACAAGGTCAGGATGAGTGAAAAATCCGAAATTAACAATGTTTAGCAATTAAACCCAATTATGCCCAATAATGTAAAAGCAAAAACAATGATTGAAAAAGTTGTCTAATTTTTATCTCTCTCTGGCTTGCGCGGCTGTAAATTGTTATTTATGCTTATTAATCTTGACATAACCCTAAACCAAATGAAGGTTCTCTGAATAAGCTTTCCAACAAGGTATCATATGCCTTAATTGGGCTTAAGATGAGTAAGTTAGGCCCATTTAAGTGAAGGAACATCATGGACTGCGCACTGATCCCCGCTAGAGAACTCGGGACCCAATTTAGCCTTGATTTTGGCCTAATTTGACAATTCTGGTGAACCTGAAATTGTAGGTCTCTTCCTTATCTTTCTAGGAACAACAAGATCACCAAAATCCGATATCTGCATCTCTAGTTATGCTTTGCGGAAGGCAACAAGGTCAGGATGAGTGAAAAATCCGAAAATTAACAATGTTTACCAATTAAGCCCAATAATGTAAAAGCAAAAACATTGATTGTAAAAGTTGTTTAATTTCCGTCTCTCTCTGGCTTGTGCAGCTGTAAAGTGCTATTTACGCTTATTAATCCTGACCTAACCCTAGAACAAGTTAAGGGCCTCTGAATAACCTTTCCAACAAGGTATCATATGCCTTAATTGGGCTTAAGATGAGTAAGTTAGGCCCATTTAAGTGAAGGAACATCATGGACTGCGCACTGATCCGCGTCAGAGATCTCGGGACCCAATTTAGCTTTGATTTTGGTCTAATTTGACAATTCTTGTGAAACCCGAAATTGTAGGTCTCTTCCTTATCTTTATAGGGACAAAAGATCACCAAAATCCGATATATGTAGCTCTAGTTATGCTCTGCGCAAGGCAACATGGTCTGGATGAGTGAAAAATCTAAAAATTAACAATTTTTAGCAATTAAGCCCAATAATTTAAAAGCAAAAACATTGATTGTAAAAGTTGTTTAATTTCCGCCTCTCTCTGGCTTGTGCGGCTGTAAACAGTTATTTACGCTTATTAATCCTGACCTAACCCTAGACCAAATTAAGGGCCTCTGAATAAGGTTTGCAACAAATTATAATATGCCTTAATTGGGCATAAGATGAGTAAGATATGCCCATTTAAGTGAAGGAACATCATGGACTGTGCATCGATCCACGCCTGAGAACTCGAGACCAATTTAGCCTTGATTTTGGCCTAATTTGAAATTATTGTGAAACCTGAAATTGTAGGTCTCCTCCTTATCTTTCTAGGGACAACAAGATCACCAAAATCCGATATATGTACCTTTAGTTATGCTTTACGCAAGGAAACAAGGTCGGGATGAGTGAAAAATCCGATATCTGTAGATCATGCTATGCTCTCCGCAAGTCAACAAGGTCAGGATGAGTGAAAAATCCGAAAATTAACAATGTTTAGCAATTCAGCCCAATTCAGCCCAAAAATGTAAAAGCAAAAACAATGATTGTAAAAGTTGTCAAATTTCCGTCTCTCTCTGGCTTGTGCGGCTGTAAACTTCTATTTATGCTTATTAATCCTAACCTGCCCTAGACCAAATTAAGGGCCTCTGAATAAGTTTTCCAACAAGGTATCATGTGCATTAATTGGGCTTAAGATGAGTAAGTTAGGACCATTTAAGTGAAGGAACATCATGGACTCCACACTGATCCGTGCTAGAGAACTCGGGACCCAATGTAGCCTTGATTTTGGCCTAATTTGACAATTCTTGTGAAACCTGAAATTGTAGGTCTCTTCCTTATTTTCTAGGGACAGCAAGATCACCAAAATTTGATATCTGTAGCTCAAGCTATGCAATGCACAACACAACAAGGTTATGATGAGTGAAAAATCCGAAAATTAACAATGTTTAGCAATTAAGCCCAATAATGTAAAAGAAAAAACAATGATTGTAAAAATTGTCTAATTTTCGTCTATCTCTAGCTTGTGCGGCTGTAAACTGCTATTTATGCTTATTGATCCTGACCTAACCCTAGACCAAATTAAGGGCCTCTGAATAAGCTTTCCAACAAGGTATCATATGCCTTAATAGGGCTTATGATGGGTAAGTTAGGCCTATTTAAGTGAAGGAACATCATGGGCTGCACACTGATCCGCGCCAGAGAACTCGGGACCCAATGTAGCCTTGATTTTTGCCTAATTCGACGATTCTTGTGAACCCTGAAATTGTAGGTCTCTTCCTTATCTTTCTAGGGACAGAAAGATACCAAAATCCGATATTTGTAGCTCTAGTTATGCTCTCCGCAAGGCAAGAAGGTCAGGATGAGTGAAAAATCCGAAAATTAACACTGTTTAGCAAATAAGCCCAATTAAGCCCAATAATGTAAAATCAAAAACATTGATTGTAAAATTTGTTTAATTTTCATCTCTCTCTGACTTGTGCGGTTGTAAACTGCTATTTACGCTTATTATTCCTGACCTAACCGTAGACCAAATTAAGGACCTCAGAATAAGCTTTCCAACAAGGTATCATATGCCTGAATTGGGCTTAAGATGAGTAAGTTTGGCCCATTTAAGTGAAGGAACATTATGGACTGCACACTGATCCGCGCTAGAGAACTCGGGACCCATTGTAGCCTTGATTTTTGCCTAATTTGACAATTCTAGTGAAACCTGAAATTGTAGGACTCTTCCTTATCTACCTAGGGACAGCAAGATCACCAAAATCCGATATTTGTAGATCAACTTATGCTCTCCGCAAGGCAACAAGGTCAGGATGAGTGAAAAATCGGAAAATTGAAATGTTTAGCAATTAAGCCCAATTAAGCCCAATAAAGTAAAAGCAAAAACAATGATTGTAAAAGTTGTCAAATATTCGTCTCTCTCTGGCTTGTGTGGCTGTAAACTGCTATTTATTCTTATTAATCCTGACCTAACCCTAGACCAAATTAAGGGCCTTTGAATAAGCTTTCCAACAAGGTATCATATGCCATAATTGGCTTAAGATGAGTAAGTTAGGCCCATTTAACTGAAGGAACATCAGGGACTGCGCACTGATCCGCGCTAGAGAACTCGGGACCCAATGTAGCCTTCATTTTGGCCTAATTTGACAATTCTTGTGAAACGTGAAATTATAGGTCTCTTCCTTATCTTTCTAGAGACAGCAAGATCACCAAAATCGGATATATGTATCTCAAGTTATGCTTTGCGCAAGCCAACAAGGTCAGGATGAGTGAAAAATCCGAAAATTAACATTGTTTAGCAATTAAGCCCAATTATGCCCAATAATGAAAAAGCAAAAACAATGATTTTAAAAGTTGTCTAATTTCCATCTATCTCTAGCTTGTGCGGCTGTAAACTGCTATTTATGCTTATTAATCTTGACCTAACCCTAGCCAAATTAAGGGCCTCTGAAAAAGCTTTCCAACAAGGTATCATAAACTTTAATTGGGCTTAAGATGAGTAAGTTAGGCCCATTTAAGTGAAGGAATGCCAAGGACTGCACACTGATCCGCGCTAGAGAACTCGGGACCCAATGTATCCTTGATTTTGGCCTAATTTTGACAATTCTTGTGACACCTGAAATTGTAGGTCTCTTCCTTATCTTTCTAGGGACAGCAAGATCACAAAAATCCGATATCTGTAGATCAAGTTATGCTCTCCGCAAGGCAACAAGGTCAGGATGAGTGAAAAATCAGAAAATTAACAATGTTTAGCAATTAAGCCCAATAATGTAAAGGCAAAAACAATGATTGTAAAAGTTGTCTAATTTCCATCTCTCTCTGGCTTGTGTGGCTGTAAACTTCTATTTATGCTTACTAATCCTGACCTAACCTTAGACCAAATTAAGGGCCTCTGAATAAGCTTTCCAACAAGGTATCAAATGCCTTAATTGGTCATAAGATGAGTAAGTTAGGCCCATTTAAGTGAAGGAACATCATGGACTACGCACTGATCCGCGCTAGAGAACTCGGGACCCAATGTAGCCTTGATTTTGGCCTAATTTGACAATTCTTGTGAAACATGTAATTGTAGGTCTCTTCCTTATCTTTCTAGGGACAGCAAGATCACCAAAATCCGATATCTGTAGCTTTAGTTATGCTCTGCGTAAGGCAACATCGGAAAATTAACAATGTTTAGCAATTAAGCCCAATAATGTAAAAGCAAAAACATTGATTGTAAAAGTTGTCTAATTTCCGTCTCTCTCTGGCTTGTGCGTCTATAAACTGCTATTTATGCTTATTGATCCAAACCTAACCCTAGACCAAATTAAGGACCTCTGAATAAGCTTTCCAACAAGGTATCATATGCCTCAATTGGGCTTAAGATTGGTAAGTTAGGCCCATTTAAGTGAAGGAACATCATGGGCTGCATTCTGATTCGCGTAAGAGAACTCGGGACCCAATGTAGTTATGATTTTCGCCTAATTTGACAATTCTTGTGAAACCTGAAATTGTAGGTCTCTTCCTCGTCTTTCTTGGGACAGCAAGATCACCAAAATCCGATATATGTAGCTCTAGTTTTGCTCTGCGCAAGGCAACAAGGTCAGGATGAGTGAAAAATCCAAAAATTAACAATGTTTAGCAATTAATCCCAATTAAGCCAAATAATGTATATGCAAAAACTATGATTGTAAAAGTTGTTTAATTTGCGTCTCTCTCTGGCTTGTGCGGCTGTAAACTGCTATTTATGCTTATTAATCCCGACGTAACCCTTGACCAAATTAAGGGCCTCTTAATAAGCTTTCCAACAAGGTATCATATGCCAGAATTGGGCTTAAGATGAGTAAGTTTGGCCAATTTAAGTGAAGGAACATCATGGACTGCACACTGATCCGGGCTAGAGAACTCGGGACCCAATGTAGCCTTGATTTTGGCCTAATTTGACAATTCTTGTGAAAACCGAAATTGTAGGTCTCTTCATTATCTTTCTAGGGACAGCAAGATCACCAAAATCCGATATCTGTAAATCAAGCTATGCTCTCCGCAAGGCAACAAGGTCAGGATGAGTGAAAAATCCGAAAATTAATAATGTTTAGCAATTAAGCCCAATTAAGCCCAATAATGTAAAGGCAAAAACAATGATTGTAAAAGTTGTCTAATTTCCATCTCTCTCTGGCTTGTGTGGCTGTAAACTTCTATTTATGCTTACTAATCCTGACCTAACCTTAGACCAAATTAAGGGCCTCTGAATAAGCTTTCCAACAAGGTGTCAAATGCCTTAATTGGTCATAAGATGAGTAAGTTAGGCCCATTTAAGTGAAGGAACATCATGGACTACGCACAGATCCGCGCTAGAGAACTCGGGACCTAATGTAGCCTTGATTTTGGCCTAATTTGACAATTCTTGTGAAACATGTAATTGTAGGCCTCTTCCTTATCTTTCTAGGGACAGCAAGATCATCAAAATCCGATATCTGTAGCTTTAGTTATGCTCTGCAAGGTCGAGAGGAAACATCGGAAAATTAACAATGTTTAGCAATTAAGCCCAATAATGTAAAAGCAAAAACATTGATTGTAAAAGTTGTCTAATTTCCGTCTCTCTCTGGCTTGTGCATCTATAAACTGCTATTTATGCTTATTGATCCAAACCTAACCCTAGACCAAATTAAGGACCTCTGAATAAGCTTTCCAACAAGGTATCATATGCCTCAATTGGGCTTAAGATTGGTAAGTTAGGCCCATTTAAGTGAAGGAACATCATGGGCAACATTCTGATTCGCGTAAGAGAACTCGGGACCCAATGTAGTTATGATTTTCGCCTAATTTGACAATTCTTATGAAACCTGAAATTGTAGGTCTCTTCCTCGTCTTTCTTGGGACAGCAAGATCACCAAAATCCGATATATGTAGCTCTAGTTTTGCCTTGCGCAAGGCAACAAGGTCAGGATGAGTGAAAAATCCAAAAATTAACAATGTTTAGCAATTAATCCCAATTAAGCCAAATAATGTATAAGCAAAAACTATGATTGTTAAAGTTGTATAATTTCCGTCTCTCTCTGGCTTGTGCGGCTGTAAACTGCTATTTATGCTTATTAATCCCGACGTAACCCTAGACCAAATTAAGGGCCTCTTAATAAGCTTTCCAACTTGTATCATATGCCTTAATTGGGCTTATGATGAGTAAGTTAGGACTATATCCGATATCCGTGGTTAGCCTATTTATGCTCTTGTGAAGAAGGCAACATGGTCTGGATGAGTGAAAAATCCGAAAATTAACAATGTTTAGCAATTAAGCCCAATAATGTAAAAGCAAAAACAATGATTGTCAAAGTTTTCTAAGTTCCGTCTCTCTCTGGCTTGTGCAGCTGTAAACTGCTATTTTTGCTTATTAATCCAAACCTAACCCTAGCCCAAATTAAGGGCCTCTGAATAACCTTTCCAACAGGGTATCATACGCCTTAATTGGGCTTAAGATGAGTAAGTTTGACCCATTTAAGTGACGGAACATCATGGATTGCGCACTGATCCACGCCAGAGAACTCGGGACCCAATGTAGCCATGATTTTGCCTTAATTTGACAATTCTTGTGAAACCTGAAATGGTAGGTCTCTTCCTTATCTGTCTAGGTACAACATGATCACCAAAATCCGATATCTGTAGCTCTAGTTATGCTCTGCGCAAGGCAACAAGGTCAGGATGAGTGAAAAATCCAAAAATTAACAACGTTTAGCAATTAAGCCCATTAATGTAAAAGCAAAGACAATGATGGTAAAAGTTGTCTAATTTTCGTCTCTCTCTGGCTTGTGCGGCTATAAACTGCTATTTATGCTTATTGATCCTAACCTAACCCTAGACCAAATTAAGGGCCTCTGAATAAGCTTTCCAACAAGGTATCATACGCCTTAATTGGGCTTAAGATGAGTAAGTTAGGCCCATTTAAGTGAAGGAACATCATGGATTGCATACTGATCCGCGCCAGAGAACTCGGGACGCAATTTAGCCTTGATTTTGGCCTAATTTGACGATTCTTGTGAAACCTGAAATTGTAGGTCACTTCCTTATCTTTCTAGGGACATCAAGATCACCCAAATCCGATATCTGTATCTCTAGTTATGCTTTGCGCAAGGCAACAAGGTCAGGATGAGTGAAAAATCCGAAAATTAACAATGTTTAGCAATTAAGCCCAATTCAGCCCAATAATGTAAAAGCAAAAACATTAATAGTAAAATATGTTTAATTTCTGTCGCTCTCTGGCTTGTGCGGCTGTAAACGGCTATTTACGCTTATTAATCCTGAACTAACCCTAGACCAAATTTAGGGCCTCTGAATAAGCTTTCCAACAAGGTATCATATGCCTTAATTGGGCTTAAGATGAGTAAGTTAGGCCCATTTATGTGAAGGAACATCATGGATTGGGTACTGATCCGCGCCAGGGAACTCGGGACGCAATTTAGCCTTGATTTTGGCCTAATTTGACAATTCTTGTGAAACCTGAAATTGTAGGTCTCTTCCTTATCTTTTTAGGGACAGCAAGATCACCAAAATCCGATATTTGTAGATCAAGTTATGCTATGCGCAAGGTAACAAGGTCAGGATGAGTGAAAAATCCTAAAATTAACAATGTTTAGCAATTAAGCCCAATTAAGCCCCATAACGTAAAAGCAAAAAGAATGATTGTAAAAGTTATCTAATTTCCGTCTCTCTATTGCTTGTGCAGCATTAAATTGCTATTTATGCATATTAATCCTGACCTAACCCTAGACCAAATTAAGGTCCTCTCAATAAGCTTTCTAACAAGGTATCATATGCCTTGATTGGGCTTAAGATGAGTAAGTTATGCCCATTTAAGTGAAGGAACATCATGGATTGGGCACTGATCCGCGCCAGAGAACTCGGGTCCCAATTTAGCCTTGATATTGGCCTAATTTGACAATTCTTGTCAACCCTGAAATTGTAGGTCTCTTCTTATCATTCTAGGGACAGCAAGATCACCAAAATCTGATATCTATAGCTCTAGTTATGCTCTGCGCAAGGTAACAAGGTCAGGATGCGTGAAAAATCCGAAAATTAACAATGCTTAGCAATTAAACCCAATAATGTAAAAGCAAAAACAATGATTTTAAAAGTTGTCTAATTTCCGTCTCTCTCCAGCATGTGCGGCTGTAAACTTCTATTTATGCTTATTATTCCTGTCCAACCCTAGACAAAATTAAGGGTCTCTTAATACGTTTTCCAACAAGGTATCATATGCCTTAATTGGGCTTAAGATGAGTAAGTTAGGCTCATTTAAGTGAAGGATCATCATGGACTGCGCACTGATCCACACCAAAGAACTCGGGACCGAATTTAGCCTTGATTTTGGCCTAATTTGACAATTCTTGTAAACCCTGAAATTGTAGGTCTCTTCCTTATCTTTCTAGGGACAGCAAGATCACCAAAATCCGATATCTGTAGCTCTAGTTATGCTCTGCACAAGGCAACAAGGTCAGGATGAGTGAAAAATCCGAAAATTAACAATGTTTAGCAATTAAGCCCAATAATGTAAAAGCAAACAAAATGATTGCAAAAGCTGTCTAATTTCCGTCTCTCTCTGGCTTGTGCGGCTGTAAACTTCTATTTATGCTTATTAATCCTGACCTAACCCTAGACCAAATTAAGGGCCTCTAAATTAGCTAAACAACAAGGTATCATATGCATTAATTGGGCTTAAGATGAGTAAGTTAGGCCCATTTAAGTGAAGGAACATCATGGACTGCGCACTGATCCGCGCCAGAGAACTTGGTACCCAATTAAGCCTTGATTTTGGCATAATTTGACAATTCTTGTGTCACCTGAAATTATAGGTCTCTTCCTTATCTTTCTAGGGACAACAAGATCACCAAAATCTGAAATCTGTGGCTCTAGTTATGCTCTGCGCAAGGCAACAAGGTCAGGATGAGTGAAAATTCCGAAAATTAACAATGTTTAGCAATTAAGCCCAATCAAGCCCAATAATGTAAAAGCAAAAACAATGTTTGTACAAGTTGTCTAATTTTCGTCTCTCTCTGTCTTGTGCGGCTGTAAACTGCTATTTATGCGTAGCAATCCTGACCTAACCCTAGACCAAATTAAGGGCCTCTTAATAAGCTTTCCTACAAGGTATCGTAAGCATTAATTGGGCTTAAGATGAGTAAGTTAAGCCCATTTAAGTGAAGGAACATCATGGACTGCGCACTGATCCGCACCAGAGAACTCGTGACCCAATTTAGCCATGATTTTGGCCTAATTTGTCAATTCTTGTGAAACCTGAGATTGTAGGTCTCTTCCTTATCTTTCTAGGGACAGCAAGATAACCAAAATCCGATATCTGTAGCTCAAGTTGTGTTCTGCGCAAGGCAACAAGGTCAGGAAGAGTGAAAAATCCAAAAATTAACAATGTTTAGCAATTAAGCCCAATAATGAAAAAGAAAAACAATGATTGTAAAAGTTGTCTAATTTCTGTCTCTCTCTGGCTTGTGCGGCTGTAAACTGCTATTTATGCTTATTAATCCTCACCTAACCCTAGACCAAATTAAAGGCCTCTGAATAAGCTTTCCAACAAGGTTCATATGCCTTAATTGGGCTTAAGAAGAGTAAGTTAGGCCCATTTAAGTGAAGGAACATCAAGGACTCCGCACTGATCCGCGCAAGAGAACTCGGGACAGCAAGATCACCAAAATCCGATATCTGTAGCTCTAGTTATGTTCTGTGCAAGACAACAAGGTTAGGTTGAGTGAAAATTACTAAAATTAACGATGTTTAGCAATTAAGCCCAATTTAGGCCAATAATGTAAAAGCAAAAACAATGTTTATAAAAGTTGTCTAATTTCCGTCTCTCTCTGACTTGTGCGGCTATAAACGGCTATGTATGCTTATTAATCCTGACCTAACCCTAGACCAAATTAAGGGTCTCTGAATAAGCTTCCCAACAAGGTATCATATGCCTTAAATGGGCTTAAAATGAGTAAGTTAGGCCCATTTAAGTGAAGGAACATCATGGACTGCGTACTGATCCGCGCCAGAGAACTCGTGACCCAATTTATCCTTGATTTTGGCCTAATTTGACAATTCTTGTGAAACTTGAAATTGTAGGTCTCTTCCTTATCTTTCTTGGGACAGCAAGATCACCAAAATCCGATATCTGTAGCTCTTGTTATGCTCTCGCGCAAGGCAAAAAGGACAGACAAGTTTAAAATCCCAAAATTAACATTGTTTAGCAATTAAGCCTAATTAAGCCGAATAATGTAAAAGCAAAAGCAATGATGGTAAAAGTTGTCTAATTTTTGTCTCTCTCTGGCTTGTGCGGCTGTAAACTGATATTTATGCATATTAATCCAGACATAACCCTAGAAAAAATTAAGGGCCTATGAATAAGCTTTCCAACAAGGTATCATTTGCCTTATTGGGCTTAAGATGAGTAAATTAGGCTCATTTAAGTGAAGGAACATCATCGACTGAGCACTGATCCGTGCCAGAGAACTCGGGACCCAATTTAGCCTTGATTTTGGCTTAATTTGACAATTCTTGTGAAACCTGAAAATTTGTAGGTCTCTTCCTTATCTTTCTTGGGACAGCAAGATCTCCAAAATCCGATATCTGTAGCTCTAGTTATGCTCTGCGCAAGGCAAAAAGGACAGGATAAGTTTAAAATCCCAAAATTAACATTGTTTAGCAATTAAGCCCAATTAAGCCCAATAATGTAAAACAAAAAACAATGATTGTAAAGGTTGTCTAATTTCCTTCTCTCTCTGGCTTGTGTGGCCGTAAACTGCTATTTATGCTTATTATTCCTGACGTAACCCTAGACCAAATTAAGGGCCTCTAAATAAGCTTTCCAACAAGGTATCAAATTAAGGTTCTTTGATCAGCGCCAGAGAACTCGGGACCCAATTTAACCTTGATTTTGGCCTAATATGAAAATCTTGTGACACCTGAAATTGTAGGTCTCTTCCTTATCTTTCTAGGGACAGCAAGATCACCAAAATCTGATATCTGTAGCTTTAGTTATGCTCTGTGCAAGGCAACAAGGTCTGGATGTGTGAAAAATCCCAAAATTAACAATGTTTAGCAATTAAGCCTAATTAAGCCCAATAATGTAAAAGCAAAAACAATGGTGGTAAAAGTTGTCTAATTTTCGTCTCTCTTTGGCTTGTGCGGCTGTAAACTGCTACTTATGCTTATTAATCCTGACCTAACCCTAGACCAAATGAAAGGCCTCTGAATAAGCTTCCCAACAAGGTATCATTTGCCTTAATTGGGCTTAAGATGAGTAAGTTAGGCCCGTTTAAGTGAAGGAACATCATGGACTGCGCACTAATCCGCGCTAGAGAAATCGGGACCCACTTTATCCTTGATTTTGGCCTAATTTGACAATTCTTGTGAACCCTGAAATTGTAGGTCTCTTCCTTATCTTTCTAGGGACAACAAGATCACCAAAATCCGATATCTGTAGCTCTAGTTATGCTCTGCACAAGGCAACAAGGTCAGGATGAGTGAAAAATCCGAAAATTAACAATGTTTAGCAATTAAGCACAATAATGTAAAATCAAAAACAATGATTGCAAAAGTTGTCTAATTTCTGTCTCTCTCTGGCTTGTGCGGCTGTAAACTGCTATTTATGCTTATTAATCCTGACCTAACCCTAGAGCAAATTAAGGGCCTCTGAATAAGCTTAACAACAAGGTATCATATGCATTAATTGGGCTTAGGATGAGTAAGTTAGGCCCATTTAAGTGAAGGAACATCATGGACTGCACACTGATCCGTGCCAGAGAACTTGGAACCGAATTTAGCCTTGATTTTGGCCTAATTTGACAATTCTTGTGTAACCTGAAATTGTAGGTCTCTTGCTTATCTTTCTAGGGACAGCAAGATCACCAAAATCTGATATTTGTGGCTCTAGTTATGCTCTGCGCAAGGCAACAAGGTCAGGATGAGTGAAAATTCCAAAAATTAACAATGTTTAGCAGTTAAGCCCAATCAAGCCCAATAATGTAAAAGCAAAAACAATGTTTGTACAAGTTGTCTAATTTTCGTCTCTCTCTGACTTGTGCGGCTGTAAACTGTTATTTATGCGTATCAATCCTGACCTATCCCTAGACCAAATTAAGGGCCTCTTAATAAGCTTTCCAACAAGGTATCGTAAGCCTTAATTGGGCTTAAGATGAGTAAGTTAAGCCCATTTAAGTGAAGGAACATCATGGACTGCGCACTGATCCGCACCAGAGAACACGTGACCCAATTTAGCCTTGATTTTGGCCTAATTTGACAATTCTTGTGAAACCTGAGATTGTAGGTCTCTTCCTTATCTTTCTAGGGACAGTAAGATCACCAAAATCCCAAATCAGTAGCTCTAGTTATGCTCTCAAAGCCAACAAGGTCAGGATGAGTGAAAAATCCGAAAATTCACAATGTTTAGCAATTAAGACCTATAATGTAAAAGCAAAAACAATGATTGTAAAAGTTGTCTAATTCTCATCTCACTCTGGCTTGTGCGGCTGTAAACTGCAATTTATGCCAATTAATCCTGACCTAACCCTAGACCCAATTAAGGGCCGCTGAATAAGTTTTCCAACAAGGTATCATATGCCTTAATTGGGCTTAAGATGAGTAAGTTAGGCCCATTTAAGTGAAGGAGCATCATGGACTATGTACTAAACCGCGCCAGAGAACTCGGGACATAATTTAGCCTTGATTTTGGCCTAATTTGACAATTCTTGTGAAACCAGAAATTGTAGGTCTCTTCCTTATCTTTCTAGGGACAGCAAGATCGCCAAAATCCGATATCTGTAGCTCAAGTTGTGCTCTGCGCAAGGCAACAAGGTCAGGAAGAGTGAAAAATCCAAAAATTAAGAATGTTTAGCAATTAAGCCCAATAATGTAAAAGAAAAACAATGATTGTAAAAGTTGTCTAATTTACGTCTCTCTCTAGCTTGTGCGGCTGTAAACTGCTATTTATGCTTATTAATCCTGACCTAACCCTAGACGAAATTAAGGGCCTCTGAATAAGCCTTCCAACAAGGTATCATATGCCTTAATTGGGCTTAAGAAGAGTAAGTTAGGCCCATTTAAGTGAAGGAACATCAAGGACTTCGTACTGATCCGCGCAAGAGAACTCGGGACTGCAAGATCACCAAAACCCGATATATGTAGCTCTAGTTATGTTCTGTGCAAGGCAACAAGATCAGGTTGAGTGAAAATTCCGAAAATTAACAATGTTTAGCAATTAAGCTCAATTTAGGCCAATAATGTAAAAGTAAAAACATTGTTTATAAAAGTTGTCTAATTTCCGTCTCTCTCTGACTTGTGCGGCTGTAAACGGCTATTTATGCTTATTAATCATGACCTAACCCTAGACCAAATTAAGGGCCTCTGAATAAGCTTCCCAACAAGGTATCATATGCCTTAATTGGGCTTAAAATGAGTAAGTTAGTCCCATTTAAGTGAAGGAACATCATGGATCGCAGACGATCCTCGCCAAGAACTCGGGACCCAATTTAGCCTTGATTTTGGCCTAATTTGACAATTCTTGTGAAACCTGAAATTGTAGGTCTCTTCCTTATCTTTCTGGGGACAAAGAAGATCTCTAAAATCCGATATCTGTATCTCTAGTTATGCTCTGCGCAAGGCAAAAAGGACAGGATAAGTTTAAAATCTCAAAATTAACATTGTTTAGAAATTAAGCCTAATTAAGCCCAATAATGTAAAAGCAAAAGCAATGATGGTAAAAGTTGTCTAATTTCCGTCTATCTCTGGCTTGTGCGGCTGTAAACTGATATTTATGCTTATTAATCCTGACCTATCCCTAGACCAAATTAAGGGCCTATGAATAAGCTTTCCAACAAGGTATCATTTGCCTTAATTGGGCTTAAGATGAGTAAGTTAGGCTCATTTAAGTGAAGGAACATCATCGACTGAGCACTGATCCGTGCCAGAGAACTCGGGACCCAATTTAGCCTTGATTTTGGCTTAATTTGACAATTCTTGTGAAACCTGAAAAATTGTAGGTCTCTTCCTTATCTTTCTATGGACAACGAGATCATCGTAATCCGATATCTCGTAGCTCTAGATATGCTCTGCGCAAGGTAACAAGGTCAGGATGAGTGAAAAATCCCAAAATTAACAATGTCTAGCAATTAAGCCCAATTAAGTCCAATAATGTAAAAGCAAAAACAATGTTTGTAAAAGTTGTCTAATTTTCGTCTCTCTCTGGATTGTGCGGCTGTAAACTACTACGTATGCTTATTAATCCTGACCTAACCCTAGACCAAATTAAGGGCCTCTGAATAAGCTTCCCAACAAGGTATCATATGCCTTAATTGGGCTTAAAATGAGTAAGTTAGGCCCATTTAAGTGAAGGAACATCATGGACTGCGCACTAATCCGCGTCAGAGAACTCGGGACCCAAATTAGCCTTGATTTTGGCCTAATTTGACAATTCTTTTGAAACCTGAAATTGTAGGTCTCTTCCTAATCTTTCTAGGGACAGCAAGATCACCAAAATCCGTTATCTGTTGCTCTAGTTATGCACTGCGCAAGGCACAAGGTCAGGATGAGTGAAAAATCCGAAAATTAACAATGTTTAGCAATTAAGACCTATTAAGCCCAATAATGTAAAAGCAAAAACAATGATTGTAAAAGTTGTCTAATTTCTGTCTCTCTCTGGCCCGTGCAGCTGTAAACTGCTATTTATGCTCATTAATCCTGACCTAACCCTAGACCAAATTATGGGCCTCTGAATAAGCTTTCCAACAAGGTATCATACGCCTTAATTGGGCTTAAGATGAGTAAGTTAGGCCCATTTAAGTGAAGGAACATCATGGACAGCGCACATATACCCGACAGAGAACTCGAGACCCAATTTAGCCTTGATTTTGGCCTAATTTGACATTTCTTGTGACACCCGAAATTGTAGGTCTCTTCCTTATCTTTCTAGGGACAGCAAGATAACCAAAATCCGATATCTCAGTAGCTCTAGTTATGCTCACGCAAGGCAACAAGGTCGGGATGAGTGAAAATTTTGAAAATTAACAATGGTTAGCAATTAAGCCCAATAATGTAAAGGCAAAAACAATGATTGTAAAAGTTGTCTAATTTCCGTCTCTCTGTGGCTTGTGCGGCTGTAAACTGTTATTTATGATTATTAATCCTAACCTTAAGGGCCTCTGAATAAGCTTTCCAACAAGGTATCAAAAGCCTTAATTGGGCTTAAGATGATTAAGTTATGCCAATTAAGGGAAGGAACATCATGGACTGCGCACTAATCCGTGCCAGAGAACTCGGGACCCAAATTAGCCTTGATTTTGGCCTAATTTGACAATTCTTTTGAAACTTGAAATTGTAGGTCTCTTCCTAATCTTTCTAGGGACAAAGCAAGATCACCAAAATCCGTTATCTTTGCTCTCTAGTTAGGCAATCGCGAAGGCACAAGGTCGGGATGAGTGAAAAATACGAAAATTAACAATGTTTAGCAATTAAGACCTATTAAGCCCAATAATGTAAAAGCAAAAACAATGATTGTAAAAGTTGTCTAATTTCTCTTCTTCTTCGCCGTGCAGCTGTAAAAACTGCTATTTATGCTCATTAATCCTGACCAACCCTAGACCAAATTATGGTCCTCTGAATTAGCTTTCCAACAAGGTATCATACGCCTTAATTGGGCTTAAGATGAGTAAGTTAGGCCCATTTAAGTGAAGGAACATCATGGACAGCAGACATATACCCCGGCAGAGAACTCGAGACCCAATTTAGCCTTGATTTTGGCCTAATTTGACATTTCTTGTGACACCCGAAATTGTAGGTCTCTTCCTTATCTTTCTAGGGACAGCAAGATAACCAAAATCCGATATCTCGTAGCTCTAGTTATGCTCGCAAGGCAACAAGGTCGGATGAGTGAAAATTTTGAAAATTAACAATGGTTAGCAATTAAGCCCAATAATGTAAAGGCAAAAACAATGATTGTAAAAGTTGTCTAATTTCCGTCTCTCTCGTGGCTTGTGCGGCTGAAACTGTTATTTATGATTATTAATCCTAACCTTAAGGGCCTCTGAATAAGCTTTCCAACAAGGTATCATATGCCTTAATTGGGCTTAAGATGAGTAAGTTATGCCCATTTAAGGGAAGGAACATCATGGATCGCGACTAATCCGTGCCGAGAACTGGGACCCAAATTAGCCTTGATTTTGGCCTAATTTGACAATTCTTTTGAAACCTGAAATTGTAGGTCTCTTCCTAATCTTTCTAGGGACAAGAAGATCACCAAAATCCGCTATCCGTTGCTCTAGTTATGCATCGCGCAAGGCACAAGGTCGGGATGAGTGAAAAATCCGAAAATTAACAATGTTTAGCAATTAATACCTATTAAGCCCAATAATGTAAAAGCAAAAACAATGATTGTAAAAGTTGTCTAATTTCGCCTCTCTCGCCCGTGCAGCTGTAAACTGCTATTTATGCTCATT
>JAUPTC010000013.1:6869364-6913050 GCA_030762895.1 Sophora flavescens
GGGACAGCAAGATAACCAAAATCCGATATCTGTAGCTCAAGTTGTGTTCTGCGCAAGGCAACAAGGTCAGGAAGAGTGAAAAATCCAAAAATTAACAATGTTTAGCAATTAAGCCCAATAATGAAAAAGAAAAACAATGATTGTAAAAGTTGTCTAATTTGTCTTCTCTTAAACGTGCGGTCAGTAATCGCTATTTATGCTTATTAATCCTCACCTAACCCTAGACCAAATTAAAGGCCTCTGAATAAGCTTTCCAACAAGGTTCATATGCCTTAATTGGGCTTAAGAAGAGTAAGTTAGGCCCATTTAAGTGAAGGAACATCAAGGACTCCGCACTGATCCGCGCAAGAGAACTCGGGACAGCAAGATCACCAAAATCCGATATCTGTAGCTCTAGTTATGTTCTGTGCAAGACAACAAGGTTAGGTTGAGTGAAAATTCCTAAAATTAACGATGTTTAGCAATTAAGCCCAATTTAGGCCAATAATGTAAAAGCAAAAACAATGTTTATAAAAGTTGTCTAATTTCCGTCTCTCTCTGACTTGTGCGGCTATAAACGGCTATGTATGCTTATTAATCCTGACCTAACCCTAGACCAAATTAAGGGTCTCTGAATAAGCTTCCCAACAAGGTATCATATGCCTTAAATGGGCTTAAAATGAGTAAGTTAGGCCCATTTAAGTGAAGGAACATCATGGACTGCGTACTGATCCGCGCCAGAGAACTCGTGACCCAATTTATCCTTGATTTTGGCCTAATTTGACAATTCTTGTGAAACTTGAAATTGTAGGTCTCTTCCTTATCTTTCTTGGGACAGCAAGATCACCAAAATCCGATATCTGTAGCTCTTGTTATGCTCTGCGCAAGGCAAAAAGGACAGGACAAGTTTAAAATCCCAAAATTAACATTGTTTAGCAATTAAGCCTAATTAAGCCGAATAATGTAAAAGCAAAAGCAATGATGGTAAAAGTTGTCTAATTTTTGTCTCTCTCTGGCTTGTGCGGCTGTAAACTGATATTTATGCATATTAATCCAGACATAACCCTAGAAAAAATTAAGGGCCTATGAATAAGCTTTCCAACAAGGTATCATTTGCCTTATTGGGCTTAAGATGAGTAAATTAGGCTCATTTAAGTGAAGGAACATCATCGACTGAGCACTGATCCGTGCCAGAGAACTCGGGACCCAATTTAGCCTTGATTTTGGCTTAATTTGACAATTCTTGTGAAACCTGAAAATTTGTAGGTCTCTTCCTTATCTTTCTTGGGACAGCAAGATCTCCAAAATCCGATATCTGTAGCTCTAGTTATGCTCTGCGCAAGGCAAAAAGGACAGGATAAGTTTAAAATCCCAAAATTAACATTGTTTAGCAATTAAGCCCAATTAAGCCCAATAATGTAAAACAAAAAACAATGATTGTAAAGGTTGTCTAATTTCCTTCTCTCTCTGGCTTGTGTGGCCGTAGAAGCGCTATTTATGCTTATTATTCCCGACGTAACCCTAGACCAAATTAAGGGCCTCTAAATAAGCTTTCCAACAAGGTATCAAATTAAGGTTCTTTGATCAGCGCCGGAAGAACTCGGGACCCAATTTAACCTTGATTTTGGCCTAATATGAAAATCTTGTGACACCCGAAATTGTAGGTCTCTTCCTTATCTTTCTAGGGACAGCAAGATCACCAAAATCTGATATCTGTAGCTTTAGTTATGCTCTGTGCAAGGCAACAAGGTCTGGATGTGTGAAAAATCCCAAAATTAACAATGTTTAGCAATTAAGCCTAATTAAGCCCAATAATGTAAAAGCAAAAACAATGGTGGTAAAAGTTGTCTAATTTTCGTCTCTCTTTGGCTTGTGCGGCTGTAAACTGCTACTTATGCTTATTAATCCTGACCTAACCCTAGACCAAATGAAAGGCCTCTGAATAAGCTTCCCAACAAGGTATCATTTGCCTTAATTGGGCTTAAGATGAGTAAGTTAGGCCCGTTTAAGTGAAGGAACATCATGGACTGCGCACTAATCCGCGCTAGAGAAATCGGGACCCACTTTATCCTTGATTTTGGCCTAATTTGACAATTCTTGTGAACCCTGAAATTGTAGGTCTCTTCCTTATCTTTCTAGGGACAACAAGATCACCAAAATCCGATATCTGTAGCTCTAGTTATGCTCTGCACAAGGCAACAAGGTCAGGATGAGTGAAAAATCCGAAAATTAACAATGTTTAGCAATTAAGCACAATAATGTAAAATCAAAAACAATGATTGCAAAAGTTGTCTTATTTTCTGTCTCTCTCTCGGCTTGTGCGGCTGTAAACTGCTATTTATGCTTATTAATCCTGACCTAACCCTAGAGCAAATTAAGGGCCTCTGAATAAGCTTAACAACAAGGTATCATATGCATTAATTGGGCTTAGGATGAGTAAGTTAGGCCCATTTAAGTGAAGGAACATCATGGACTGCACACTGATCCGTGCCAGAGAACTTGGAACCGAATTTAGCCTTGATTTTGGCCTAATTTGACAATTCTTGTGTAACCTGAAATTGTAGGTCTCTTGCTTATCTTTCTAGGGACAGCAAGATCACCAAAATCTGATATTTGTGGCTCTAGTTATGCTCTGCGCAAGGCAACAAGGTCAGGATGAGTGAAAATTCCAAAAATTAACAATGTTTAGCAGTTAAGCCCAATCAAGCCCAATAATGTAAAAGCAAAAACAATGTTTGTACAAGTTGTCTAATTTTCGTCTCTCTCTGACTTGTGCGGCTGTAAACTGTTATTTATGCGTATCAATCCTGACCTATCCCTAGACCAAATTAAGGGCCTCTTAATAAGCTTTCCAACAAGGTATCGTAAGCCTTAATTGGGCTTAAGATGAGTAAGTTAAGCCCATTTAAGTGAAGGAACATCATGGACTGCGCACTGATCCGCACCAGAGAACACGTGACCCAATTTAGCCTTGATTTTGGCCTAATTTGACAATTCTTGTGAAACCTGAGATTGTAGGTCTCTTCCTTATCTTTCTAGGGACAGTAAGATCACCAAAATCCCAAATCTGTAGCTCTAGTTATGCTCTGCGCAAGCCAACAAGGTCAGGATGAGTGAAAAATCCGAAAATTCACAATGTTTAGCAATTAAGACCTATAATGTAAAAGCAAAAACAATGATTGTAAAAGTTGTCTAATTCTCATCTCACTCTGGCTTGTGCGGCTGTAAACTGCAATTTATGCCAATTAATCCTGACCTAACCCTAGACCCAATTAAGGGCCGCTGAATAAGTTTTCCAACAAGGTATCATATGCCTTAATTGGGCTTAAGATGAGTAAGTTAGGCCCATTTAAGTGAAGGAGCATCATGGACTATGTACTAAACCGCGCCAGAGAACTCGGGACATAATTTAGCCTTGATTTTGGCCTAATTTGACAATTCTTGTGAAACCAGAAATTGTAGGTCTCTTCCTTATCTTTCTAGGGACAGCAAGATCGCCAAAATCCGATATCTGTAGCTCAAGTTGTGCTCTGCGCAAGGCAACAAGGTTAGGAAGAGTGAAAAATCCAAAAATTAAGAATGTTTAGCAATTAAGCCCAATAATGTAAAAGAAAAACAATGATTGTAAAAGTTGTCTAATTTACGTCTCTCTCTAGCTTGTGCGGCTGTAAACTGCTATTTATGCTTATTAATCCTGACCTAACCCTAGACGAAATTAAGGGCCTCTGAATAAGCCTTCCAACAAGGTATCATATGCCTTAATTGGGCTTAAGAAGAGTAAGTTAGGCCCATTTAAGTGAAGGAACATCAAGGACTTCGTACTGATCCGCGCAAGAGAACTCGGGACTGCAAGATCACCAAAACCCGATATATGTAGCTCTAGTTATGTTCTGTGCAAGGCAACAAGATCAGGTTGAGTGAAAATTCCGAAAATTAACAATGTTTAGCAATTAAGCTCAATTTAGGCCAATAATGTAAAAGTAAAAACATTGTTTATAAAAGTTGTCTAATTTCCGTCTCTCTCTGACTTGTGCGGCTGTAAACGGCTATTTATGCTTATTAATCATGACCTAACCCTAGACCAAATTAAGGGCCTCTGAATAAGCTTCCCAACAAGGTATCATATGCCTTAATTGGGCTTAAAATGAGTAAGTTAGGCCCATTTAAGTGAAGGAACATCATGGACTGCGTACTGATCCTCGCCAGTGAACTCGGGACCCAATTTAGCCTTGATTTTGGCCTAATTTGACAATTCTTGTGAAACCTGAAATTGTAGGTCTCTTCCTTATCTTTCTGGGGACAGCAAGATCTCTAAAATCCGATATCTGTATCTCTAGTTATGCTCTGCGCAAGGCAAAAAGGACAGGATAAGTTTAAAATCTCAAAATTAACATTGTTTAGAAATTAAGCCTAATTAAGCCCAATAATGTAAAAGCAAAAGCAATGATGGTAAAAGTTGTCTAATTTCCGTCTATCTCTGGCTTGTGCGGCTGTAAACTGATATTTATGCTTATTAATCCTGACCTATCCCTAGACCAAATTAAGGGCCTATGAATAAGCTTTCCAACAAGGTATCATTTGCCTTAATTGGGCTTAAGATGAGTAAGTTAGGCTCATTTAAGTGAAGGAACATCATCGACTGAGCACTGATCCGTGCCAGAGAACTCGGGACCCAATTTAGCCTTGATTTTGGCTTAATTTGACAATTCTTGTGAAACCTGAAAAATTGTAGGTCTCTTCCTTATCTTTCTATGGACAGCGAGATCATCAGAATCCGATATCTGTAGCTCTAGATATGCTCTGCGCAAGGTAACAAGGTCAGGATGAGTGAAAAATCCCAAAATTAACAATGTCTAGCAATTAAGCCCAATTAAGTCCAATAATGTAAAAGCAAAAACAATGTTTGTAAAAGTTGTCTAATTTTCGTCTCTCTCTGGATTGTGCGGCTGTAAACTACTACGTATGCTTATTAATCCTGACCTAACCCTAGACCAAATTAAGGGCCTCTGAATAAGCTTCCCAACAAGGTATCATATGCCTTAATTGGGCTTAAAATGAGTAAGTTAGGCCCATTTAAGTGAAGGAACATCATGGACTGCGCACTAATCCGCGTCAGAGAACTCGGGACCCAAATTAGCCTTGATTTTGGCCTAATTTGACAATTCTTTTGAAACCTGAAATTGTAGGTCTCTTCCTAATCTTTCTAGGGACAGCAAGATCACCAAAATCCGTTATCTGTTGCTCTAGTTATGCACTGCGCAAGGCACAAGGTCAGGATGAGTGAAAAATCCGAAAATTAACAATGTTTAGCAATTAAGACCTATTAAGCCCAATAATGTAAAAGCAAAAACAATGATTGTAAAAGTTGTCTAATTTCTGTCTCTCTCTGGCCCGTGCAGCTGTAAACTGCTATTTATGCTCATTAATCCTGACCTAACCCTAGACCAAATTATGGGCCTCTGAATAAGCTTTCCAACAAGGTATCATACGCCTTAATTGGGCTTAAGATGAGTAAGTTAGGCCCATTTAAGTGAAGGAACATCATGGACAGCGCACATATACCCGACAGAGAACTCGAGACCCAATTTAGCCTTGATTTTGGCCTAATTTGACATTTCTTGTGACACCCGAAATTGTAGGTCTCTTCCTTATCTTTCTAGGGACAGCAAGATAACCAAAATCCGATATCTGTAGCTCTAGTTATGCTCTGCGCAAGGCAACAAGGTCAGGATGAGTGAAAATTTTGAAAATTAACAATGGTTAGCAATTAAGCCCAATAATGTAAAGGCAAAAACAATGATTGTAAAAGTTGTCTAATTTCCGTCTCTCTGTGGCTTGTGCGGCTGTAAACTGTTATTTATGATTATTAATCCTAACCTTAAGGGCCTCTGAATAAGCTTTCCAACAAGGTATCATAAGCCTTAATTGGGCTTAAGATGAGTAAGTTATGCCCATTTAAGGGAAGGAACATCATGGACTGCGCACTAATCCGTGCCAGAGAACTCGGGACCCAAATTAGCCTTGATTTTGGCCTAATTTGACAATTCTTTTGAAACTTGAAATTGTAGGTCTCTTCCTAATCTTTCTAGGGACAGCAAGATCACCAAAATCCGTTATCTGTTGCTCTAGTTAGGCACTGCGCAAGGCACAAGGTCAGGATGAGTGAAAAATCCGAAAATTAACAATGTTTAGCAATTAAGACCTATTAAGCCCAATAATGTAAAAGCAAAAACAATGATTGTAAAAGTTGTCTAATTTCTGTCTCTCTCTGGCCCGTGCAGCTGTAAACTGCTATTTATGCTCATTAATCCTGACCTAACCCTAGACCAAATTATGGTCCTCTGAATAAGCTTTCCAACAAGGTATCATACGCCTTAATTGGGCTTAAGATGAGTAAGTTAGGCCCATTTAAGTGAAGGAACATCATGGACAGCGCACATATACCCGACAGAGAACTCGAGACCCAATTTAGCCTTGATTTTGGCCTAATTTGACATTTCTTGTGACACCCGAAATTGTAGGTCTCTTCCTTATCTTTCTAGGGACAGCAAGATAACCAAAATCCGATATCTGTAGCTCTAGTTATGCTCTGCGCAAGGCAACAAGGTCAGGATGAGTGAAAATTTTGAAAATTAACAATGGTTAGCAATTAAGCCCAATAATGTAAAGGCAAAAACAATGATTGTAAAAGTTGTCTAATTTCCGTCTCTCTGTGGCTTGTGCGGCTGTAAACTGTTATTTATGATTATTAATCCTAACCTTAAGGGCCTCTGAATAAGCTTTCCAACAAGGTATCATATGCCTTAATTGGGCTTAAGATGAGTAAGTTATGCCCATTTAAGGGAAGGAACATCATGGACTGCGCACTAATCCGTGCCAGAGAACTCGGGACCCAAATTAGCCTTGATTTTGGCCTAATTTGACAATTCTTTTGAAACCTGAAATTGTAGGTCTCTTCCTAATCTTTCTAGGGACAGCAAGATCACCAAAATCCGTTATCTGTTGCTCTAGTTATGCACTGCGCAAGGCACAAGGTCGGGATGAGTGAAAAATCCGAAAATTAACAATGTTTAGCAATTAATACCTATTAAGCCCAATAATGTAAAAGCAAAAACAATGATTGTAAAAGTTGTCTAATTTCTGCCTCTCTCTGGCCCGTGCAGCTGTAAACTGCTATTTATGCTCATTAATCCTGACCTAACCCTAGACCAAATTATGGGCCTCTGAATAAGCTTTCCAACAAGGTATCATACGCCTTAATTGGGCTTAAGATGAGTAAGTTAGGCCCATTTAAGTGAAGGAACATCATGGACAGCGCACATATACCCGACAGAGAACTCGAGACCCAATTTAGCCTTGATTTTGGCCTAATTTGACATTTCTTGTGACACCCGAAATTGTAGGTCTCTTCCTTATCTTTCTAGGGACAGCAAGATAACCAAAATCCGATATCTGTAGCTCTAGTTATGCTCTGCGCAAGGCAACAAGGTCAGGATGAGTGAAAATTTTGAAAATTAACAATGGTTAGCAATTAAGCCCAATAATGTAAAGGCAAAAACAATGATTGTAAAAGTTGTCTAATTTCCGTCTCTCTGTGGCTTGTGCGGCTGTAAACTGTTATTTATGATTATTAATCCTAACCTTAAGGGCCTCTGAATAAGCTTTCCAACAAGGTATCATATGCCTTAATTGGGCTTAAGATGAGTAAGTTAGGCCCATTTAAGTGAAGGAACATCGTGGACAGCGCACAGATACCCGACAGAGAACTCGAGACCCAATATAGCCTTGATTTTGGCCTAATTTGACATTTCTTGTGACACCCGAAATTGTAGGTCTCTTCCTTATCTTTCTAGGGACAACAAGATAACCAAAATCCGATATCTGTTGCTCTAGTTATGCTCTGCGCAAGGCAACAAGGTCAGGATGAGTGAAAAATCTGAAAATTAACAATGGTTAGCTATTAAGCCCAATTAAGCCCAATAATGTAAAGGCAAAAACAATGATTGTAAAAGTTGTCTAATTTCCGTCTCTCTGTGGCTTGTGCGGCGAACTGTTATTTATGATTATTAATCCTAACCTTAAGGGCCTCTGAATAAGCTTTCCAACAAGGTATCATATGCCTTAATTGGGCTTAAGATGAGTAAGTTATGCCCATTTAAGGGAAGGAACATCATGGACTGCGCACTAATCCGTGCCAGAGAACTCGGGACCCAAATTAGCCTTGATTTTGGCCTAATTTGACAATTCTGTTGCAACCTGAAATTGTAGGTCTCTTCCAAATCTTTCTTGGGACAGCAAAATCACCAAAATCCGTTATCTGTTGCTCTAGTTATGCACTGCGCAAGGCATAAGGTCAGGATGAGTGAAAAATCCAAAAATTAACAATGTTTAGCAATTAAGGCCTATTAAGCCCAATAATGTAAAAGCAAAAACAATGATTGTAAAAGTTGTCTAATTTCCGTCTCTCTCTGGCCCGTGCGGCTGTAAACTGCTATTTATGCTCATTAATCCTGACCTAACCCTAGACCAAATTATGGGCCTCTGAATAAGCTTTCCAACAAGGTATCATACGCCTTAATTGGGATTAAGATGAGTAAGTTAGGCCCATTTAAGTGAAGGAACATCATGGACAGCGCACATATACCCGACAGAGAACTCGAGACCCAATATAGCCTTGATTTTGGCCTAATTTGACATTTCTTGTGACACCCGAAATTGTAGTTCTCTTCCTTATCTTTCTAGGGACAGCAAGATAACCAAAATCCGATATCTGTTGCTCTAGTTATGCTCTGCGCAAGGCAACAAGGTCAGGATGAGTGAAAAATCTGAAAATTAACAATGGTTAGCTATTAAGCCCAATTAAGCCCAATAATGTAAAGGCAAAAACAATGATTGTAAAAGTTGTCTAATTTCCGTCTCTCTGTGGCTTGTGCGGCTGTAAACTGTTATTTATGATTACTAATCCTAACCTTAAGGGCCTCTGAATAAGCTTTCCAACAAGGTATCATATGCCTTAATTGGGCTTAAGATGAGTAAGTTATGCCCATTTAAGGGATGGAACATCATGGACTGCGCACTAATCCGTGCCAGAGAACTCGGGACCCAAATTAGCCTTGATTTTGGCCTAATTTGACAATTCTTTTGAAACCTGAAATTGTAGGTCTCTTCCTAATCTTTCTAGGGACAGCAAGATCACCAAAATCCGTTATCTGTTGCTCTAGTTATGCACTGCGCAAGGCACAAGGTCGGGATGAGTGAAAAATCCGAAAATTAACAATGTTTAGCAATTAATACCTATTAAGCCCAATAATGTAAAAGCAAAAACAATGATTGTAAAAGTTGTCTAATTTCTGCCTCTCTCTGGCCCGTGCAGCTGTAAACTGCTATTTATGCTCATTAATCCTGACCTAACCCTAGACCAAATTATGGGCCTCTGAATAAGCTTTCCAACAAGGTATCATACGCCTTAATTGGGCTTAAGATGAGTAAGTTAGGCCCATTTAAGTGAAGGAACATCATGGACGCCACATATACCCGACAGAGAACTCGAGACCCAATTAGCCTTGATTTTGGCCTAATTTGACATTTCTTGTGACCGAAATTGTAGGTCTCTTCCTTATCTTTCTAGGACACAAGATAACCAAAACGATATCCGAGCTCTAGTTATGCTCGCCAAGGCAACAAGGTCGGATGAGGAAAATTTGAAAATTAACAATGGTTAGCAATAAGCCCAATAATGTAAAGGCAAAAACAATGATTGAAAAGTTGTCTAATTCCCTCTCCTTCCTAAACTTATTTATATTATTAATCCAACCAACCTCAATAACTTCCAACAAGTATCATATGCCTTAATTGGGCTTAAGATGATAAGTTAGGCCCATTTAAGTGAAGGAACATCGTGGACAGAGAGATACCCGACAGAGAACTCGAGACCCAATATAGCCTTGATTTTGGCCTAATTTGACATTTCTTGTGACACCCGAAATTGTAGGTCTCTTCCTTATCTTTCTAGGGACAACAAGATAACCAAAATCCGATATCTGTTGCTCTAGTTATGCTCTGCGCAAGGCAACAAGGTCAGGATGAGTGAAAAATCTGAAAATTAACAATGGTTAGCTATTAAGCCCAATTAAGCCCAATAATGTAAAGGCAAAAACAATGATTGTAAAAGTTGTCTAATTTCCGTCTCTCTGTGGCTTGTGCGGCTGTAAACTGTTATTTATGATTATTAATCCTAACCTTAAGGGCCTCTGAATAAGCTTTCCAACAAGGTATCATATGCCTTAATTGGGCTTAAGATGAGTAAGTTATGCCCATTTAAGGGAAGGAACATCATGGACTGCGCACTAATCCGTGCCAGAGAACTCGGGACCCAAATTAGCCTTGATTTTGGCCTAATTTGACAATTCTGTTGCAACCTGAAATTGTAGGTCTCTTCCAAATCTTTCTTGGGACAGCAAAATCACCAAAATCCGTTATCTGTTGCTCTAGTTATGCACTGCGCAAGGCATAAGGTCAGGATGAGTGAAAAATCCAAAAATTAACAATGTTTAGCAATTAAGGCCTATTAAGCCCAATAATGTAAAAGCAAAAACAATGATTGTAAAAGTTGTCTAATTTCCGTCTCTCTCTGGCCCGTGCGGCTGTAAACTGCTATTTATGCTCATTAATCCTGACCTAACTCTAGACCAAATTATGGGCCTCTGAATAAGCTTTCCAACAAGGTATCATACGCCTTAATTGGGATTAAGATGAGTAAGTTAGGCCCATTTAAGTGAAGGAACATCATGGACAGCGCACATATACCCGACAGAGAACTCGAGACCCAATATAGCCTTGATTTTGGCCTAATTTGACATTTCTTGTGACACCCGAAATTGTAGTTCTCTTCCTTATCTTTCTAGGGACAGCAAGATAACCAAAATCCGATATCTGTTGCTCTAGTTATGCTCTGCGCAAGGCAACAAGGTCAGGATGAGTGAAAAATCTGAAAATTAACAATGGTTAGCTATTAAGCCCAATTAAGCCCAATAATGTAAAGGCAAAAACAATGATTGTAAAAGTTGTCTAATTTCCGTCTCTCTGTGGCTTGTGCGGCTGTAAACTGTTATTTATGATTACTAATCCTAACCTTAAGGGCCTCTGAATAAGCTTTCCAACAAGGTATCATATGCCTTAATTGGGCTTAAGATGAGTAAGTTATGCCCATTTAAGGGATGGAACATCATGGACTGCGCACTAATCCGTGCCAGAGAACTCGGGACCCAAATTAGCCTTGATTTTGGCCTAATTTGACAATTCTTTTGAAACCTGAAATTGTAGGTCTCTTCCTAATCTTTCTAGGGACAGCAAGATCACCAAAATCCGTTATCTGTTGCTCTAGTTATGCACTGCGCAAGGCACAAGGTCAGGATGAGTGAAAAATCCGAAAATTAACAATGTTTAGCAATTAAGACCTTTTAAGCCCAATAATGTAAAAGCAAAAACAATGATTGTAAAAGTTGTCTAATTGCCGTCTCTCTCTGGCCCGTGCGGCTGTAAACTGTTATTTATGCTCATTAATCCTGACCTAACCCTAGACCAAATTATGGGCCTCTGAATAAGCTTTCCAACAAGGTATCATACGCCTTAATTGGGATTAAGATGAGTAAGTTAGGCCCATTTAAATGAAGGAACATCATGGACAAAGCACAGATACCCGACAGAGAACTCGAGACCCAATTTAGCCTTGATTTTGGCCTAATTTGACATTTCTTGTGACACCCGAAATTGTAGGTCTCTTCCTTATCTTTCTAGGGACAGCAAGATAACCAAAACCGATATCTCTTGCTCTAGTTTTGCTCTGCGTAAGGCAACATGGTCAGGATGAGTGAAAAATCTGAAAATTAACAATGGTTAGCAATTAAGCCCAATTAAGCCCAATAATGTAAAGGCAAAAACAATGATTGTAAAAGTATTTTAATTTCCGTCTCTCTGTGGCTTGTGCAGCTGTAAACTGTTATTTATGATTATTAATCCTAACCTTAAGGGCCTCTGAATAAGCTTTCCAACAAGGTATCATATGCCTTAATTGGCCTTTAGATGAGTAAGTTATGCCCATTTAAGGGAAGGAACATCATGTACTGCGCACTAATCCGCGCCAGAGAACTCGGGACCCAAATTAGCATTGATTTTGGCCTAATTTGACAATTCTTTTGAAACCTGAAATTGTAGGTCTCTTCCTAATCTTTCTAGGGATAGCAAGATCACCAAAATCCGTTATCTGTTGCTCTAGTTATGCATTGCGCAAGGCACGAGGTCAGGATGAGTGAAAAATCCGAAAATTGACAATGTTTAACAATTAAGACCTATTAAGCCCAATAATGTAAAATCAAAAACAATGATTGTAAAAGTTGTCTAATTTCCGTCTCTCTCTGGCCCGTGCGGCTGTAAACTGCTATTTATGCTCATTAATCCTGACCTAACCCTGAACCAAATTATGGGCCTCTGAATAAGCTTTCCAACAAGGTATCATACGCCTTAATTGGGATTAAGATGAGTAAGTTAGGCCCATTTAAGTGAAGGAACATCATGGACAAAGCACAGATACCCGACAGAGAACTCGAGACCCAATTTAGCCTTGATTTTGGCCTAATTTGACATTTCTTGTGACACCCGAAATTGTAGGTCTCTTCCTTATCTTTCTAGGGACAGCAAGATAACCAAAACCGATATCTCTTGCTCTAGTTTTGCTCTGCGCAAGGCAACATGGTCAGGATGAGTGAAAAATCTGAAAATTAACAATGGTTAGCAATTAAGCCCAATTAAGCCCAATAATGTAAAGGCAAAAACAATGATTGTAAAAGTTGTCTAATTTCCGTCTCTCTGTGGCTTGTGTGGCTGTAAACTGTTATTTATTATTATTAATCCTAACCTTAAGGGCCTCTGAATAAGCTTTCCAACAAGGTATCATATGCCTTAATTGGGCTTTAGATGAGTAAGTTATGCCCATTTAAGGGAAGGAACATCATGTACTGCGCACTAATCCGCGCCAGAGAACTCGGGACCCAAATTAGCATTGATTTTGGCCTAATTTGACCATTCTTTTGAAACCTGAAATTGTAGGTCTCTTCCTAATCTTTCTAGGGATAGCAAGATCACCAAAATCCGTTATCTGTTGCTCTAGTTATGCATTGCGCAAGGCACGAGGTCAGGATGAGTGAAAAATCCGAAAATTAACAATGTTTAACAATTAAGACCTATTAAGCCCAATAATGTAAAATCAAAAACAATGATTGTAAAAGTTGTCTAATTTCCGTCTCTCTCTGGCCCGTGCGGCTGTAAACTGCTATTTATGCTCATTAATCCTGACTTAACCCTAGACCAAATTATGGGCCTCTGAATAAGCTTTCCAACAAGGTATTATACGCCTTAATTGGGATTAAGATGAGTAAGTTAGGCCCATTTAAGTGAAGGAACATCGTGGACAACGCACAGATACCCGACAGAGAACTCGAGACTCAATTTAGCCTTGATTTTGGCCTAATTTGACATTTCTTGTGACACCCGAAATTGTAGGTCTCTTCCTTATCTTTCTAGGGACAGAAGATAACCAAAATCCGATATCTGTAGCTCTAGTTATGCTCTGCGCAAGGCAACAAGGTCAGGATGAGTGAAAAATCTGAAAATTAACAATGGTTAGTAATTAAGCCCAATAATGTAAAGGCAAAAACAATGATTGTAAAAGTTGTCTAATTTCCGTCTCTCTGTGGCTTGTGCAGCTGTAAACTGTTATTTATGATTATTAATCCTAACCTTAAGGGCCTTTGAATAAGCTTTCCAACAAGGTATCATATGCCTTAATTGGGCTTAAGATGAGTAAGTTAGGCCCATTTAAGGGAAGGAACATCATGGACTGCGCACTGATACACGCCAGAGAACTCGGGACCCAATTTAGCCTTGATTTTGGTATAATTTGACAATTCTTGTGAAACCTAAAATTATCGGTCTCTTCCTTATCTTCCTAGGGACTGCAAGATCACCAAAATCCGATATATGTAGCTCTAGTTTTGCTCTGCGAAAGGCAACAAGGTCAGGATGAGTGAAAAATCCGAAAATTAACAATGTTTAGCAATTAAGCCAATTAATGTAAAAGCAAAAACAATGATTGTAAAAGTAGTCTAATTTCAGTCTTTCTCTGGCATGTGCGGCTGTAAACTGTTATTTATGCTTATTAAACCTAACCTTAAGGCCCTCTGAATATGTTTTTCAAGAAGGTATCATTTGCCTTAATTGGGCTTAAGATGAGTAAGTAAGGCCCACTTAAGTGAAGGAAAATCATGGACTGCTCACTGATCAGCACCAGAGAACTCGGGACCCAATTTAGCCTTGATTTTGGCCTAATTTGACAATTCTTGTGACACCTGAAATTGTAGGTCTCTTCCTTATCTTTCTAGGGACAGCAAGATCACCAAAATCTGATATATGTAGCTCTAGTTATGCTTTGCTAAAAGCAACAAGGTCAGGATGAGAGAAAATTCCGAAAATTAACAATGTTTAGCAATTAAGCCCAATTAAGCCCAATAATGTAAAAGCAAAAACAATGATTGTAAAAGTTGGCTAATTTCCGTCTCACTCTGGCTTGTGCGGCTGTAAACTGTTATTTATGCTTATTAAACCTAACCTTAAGGGCATTTGAATAAGCTTTCCAAGAAGGTATCATATGCCTTAATTTGGCTTAAGATGAGTACGTTAGGCCCATTTAATTGAAGGAACATCATGGACTGCTCACTAATCCGTGCTAGAGAACTCGGAACCCAATTTAGCCTTCATTTTGGCATAATTTGAGAATTCTTGTGAAACTGAAATTGTAGGTCTCTTCCTTATCTTCCTAGGGACAGCAAGATCACCAAAATCCGATATCCGTAACTCTAGTTTTGCTCTGTGCAAGACAACATGGTCAGGATGAGAGAAAAATCCGAAAATTAACAATGTTTAGAAATTAAGCCCGATAATGTTAAAGCAAAAACAATGATTGTAAAAGTTGTCAAATTTCCGTCTCTCTCTGGCTTATGCGGCTGTAAACTGGTATTTATGCTTATTAATCCTGACCAAATCCGAGACCAATTAAGAGCCTCTGAATAAGCTTTCCAACAAGGTATCATATGCCTTAATTGGGCTTAAGATTAGTAAGTTAGGCCCATTTAAGTGAAGAAACATCATGGTCTGCGCACTGATCCGAGCCAGAGAAATCGGGACCCAATTTAGCCTTGATTTTGGCCTAATTTGACAATTCTTGTGAAACCTGAAATTGTAGGTCTCTTTCTTATCTTTCTAGGGACAGCAAGATGACCAAAATCCGATATCTGTAGCTCTAGTTATGCTCTGCGCAAGGCAACAAGGTCAGGATTAGTGAAAAATCCGAAAGTTAACAATGTTTAGCAATTAAGCCCAATAATGTAAAAGCAAAAACAATGATTGTAAAAGTTGTCTAATTTCCGTCTAACTATGGATTCTGCGGCTGTAAAATGATATTTATGCTTATTAATCCTGACATAAAACTAGACCAAATTAAGGGCCTCTGAATAAGCTTTCCGACAAGGTATCATATGCCATAATTGGGCTTAAGATGTGTAAGTTAGGCCCTTTTATGTGAAGGAACATCATGGACTGTGCACTGATCCGCGCTAGAGAACTCGGTTCCCAATTTAGCCTTGATTTTGGCCTAATTTGACAATTCTTGTGAAACCAGAAATTGTAGGTCTCTTCCTTATCTTTCTAGGGACAGCAAGATCACCAAAATCCGATATCTGTAACTCTAGTTATGCTCTGCACAAGACAACAAGGTTAGGATGAGTGAAAAATCCGAAAATTAACAATGTTTAGCAACTAAGCCCGATAATGTAAAAGCAAAAACAATGATTGTAAAGGTTGTCTAATTTCCGTCTCTCTCTGGCTTGGCTGCAGTAAACTGCTGTTTATGCTTATTAATCCTGACCAAATCCTAGATCAAATTAAGGGCATCTGAATAAGCTTTCCAACAAGGTATCATATGCCTAATTGGGCTTAAGTTTAGTAAGTTACACCCATTTAAGTGAAGGAACATCGTGGTCTGCACATTGATCCGCGCTAGAGAACTCGGGACCCAATTTAGCCTTGCTTTTGGCGTAATTTGACAATTCGAGGGGACCTGAAATTGTAGGACTCTTCCTTATCTTTCTAGGGACTGCAAGATCACCAAAATCCGATATCTGTTGCTCTAGTTATGCTCTATACAAGGCAACAAGGTCTGCATGAGTGAAAAATCCGAAAAATAACAATGTTTAGCAATTAAGCCCGATAATGTAAAAGCAAAAACAATGATTGTAAAAGTTGTTTAATTTCCGTCTCTCTCTGGCTTGTGCGGGTATAAACTCCTATTTATGTTTATTAATCGTGCGTATCCCCAGTCAAATTAAGTGCCTCTGAATAAGCTTTCCTAAAAGGTATCATATGCCTTAATTGGGCTTAAGATGAGTAAGTTAGGCCCATTTAAGTGAAGGAACATCATGGGCTGGATATTGATTCGCGCCATAGAACTCGAACCCAGTTTAGCCTTGATTTTGGCCTAATTTGACAATTCTTGTGACACCTGAAGTTGTAGGTCTCTTCCTTATCTTTCTAGAGACATCAAGATCACCAAAATCCGATATCTGTAGCTCTAGTTATGCTATACACAAGGCAACAAGGAAAGGATGAGTGAAAAATCCGAAAGTTAACAATGTTTAGCAATTAAGCCCAATAATGTAAAACCAAAATCAATGATTGTAACAGTTGTCTAATTTCCGTCTCTCTATGGCTTGTGCGGCTGTAAACGGCTATTTATGCTTACTAATCGTGATGTAACCCCGGAGCAAATTTAATGCCTCCGAATAAGCTTTCCAACAAGGTATCAAATGCCTTAATTGGGCTTAAGATGAGTAAGTTAGGCCCATTTAAGTGAAGGAACATCATGGGCTGCATATTGATCCGTGTCAGAGAACTCGGGACCCAATATAGCCTTGATTTTGGTCTAATTTGACAATTCTTGTGAGACCTCAAATTGTAGGTCTCTTCGTTATCTTTCTAGGGACAGCAAGATCACCAAAATCGAATATCTGTAGCTCTAGTTATGCTCTGCGCAAGGCAACAAGTCAGGAAGAGTGAAAAATCCCAAAATTAACAATGTTTATCAATTAAGTCCAATATTGTAAAAGCAAAAACAATGATTGTAAAAGTTGTCTAATTTCCGCCTCTTCTAGCTTGTGCGGCTGTAAACTGCTATTTATGCTTATTAATCCTGACATAAACCTAGACTAAATTAAGGGCCTCTGAATAAGCGTTCCAACAAGGTATCATATGCCTTAATTGGGCTTAAGATGAGTAAGTTAGGCCCATTTATGTGAAGGAACATCATGGACTGTGCACTGATCCGCGCCAGAGAACTAGGTTCCCAATTTTGCCTTGATTTTGGTCTAATTTGACAATTCTTGTGAAACCTGAAATTGTAGGTCTCTTCCTTATCTTTCTAGGGACAACAAGATCACCAAAATCCGATATCTGTAGCTCTAGTTATGCCCTGCGCAAGACAACTAGGTCAGGATGAGTGAAAAATCCGAAAATTAACAATGTTTAGCAATTAAGCCCGATAATGTAAAAGCAAAAACAATGATTGTAAAAGTTGTTTAATTTCCGTCTCTCTCTGGCTTGTGCGGCTGTAAACTGCTATTTATGTTTATTAATCCTGACCAAATCCTAGACCAAATTAAGGGCCTCTGAATAAGCTTTCCAACAAGGTATCATATGCCTTAATTGGGCTTAAGATTAGTAAGTTAGGCCCATTTAAGTGAAGGAACATCATGGACTGCGCACTGATCCGCGCCAGAGAACTCGGGACCCAATTTAGCCTTGATTTTGGCCTAATTTGACAATTCTTGGGAAATCTGAAATTGTAGGTCTCTTCCTTATCTTTCTAGCGATATCAAGATCACCAAAATCCGATATCTGTAGTTCTAGTTATGCTCTGCGCAAGGCACAAAGGTCAGGATTAGTGAAAAATCCGAAAGTTAACAATGTTTAGCAATTGAGCCCAAAAATGTAAAAGCAAAAACATTGATTGTAAAAGCTGTCTAATTTCTGTCTCTCTCTGGTTAGTGCGGCAGTAAACTGCTATTTATGCTTATTAATCCAGACCTAACCCTAGACCAAATTAAGGGCCTCTGAATAAGCTTTCCTACATGGTATCATATGCCTTAACAAGGCTTAGGATGAGTAAGTTCGACCCATTTAAGAGGAGGAACATCATGGACTGCACACTGATCCTCGCCAGAGAACTCGAGGCCCAATTTAGCCTTGATTTTGGCCTAATTCGACAATTCTTGTGAAACCAGAAATTGTGGGTCTCTTCCTTTTCTTTCAAGGGACAGCAAGACCACCAAAATTTGGTATCTGTAGCTCTAGTTATGCTCTGCACAAGGCAACAAGGTCAGGATGATTAAAAAACCGAAAATTAACAATGTCTATCAATTAAGCCCAATTAAGCCCAATAATGTGAAAACAAAAACAATGATTGTAAAAGTTTTCTATTTTCCGTCTCTCTCTGGCTTGTGCGGCTGTAAACTGCAATTTATGATTATTAATCCTGACCTAACCCTAGAGCTAATTAAGTGCCTCTGAATAGGCTTTCCAACAAGGTATCATATGCCTTAATTGTTCTTAAGATAAGTAAGTTAGGCCCATTTAAGTGAAGGAACATCACGGGCTGCGCACTGTTCAGCGCCAGAGAACTCAAGACCCAATTTAGCCTTGATTTTAGCCAAATTTGACAATCCTTGTGACACCTGAAATTCTAGGTCTCTTCCTTATCTTTCTAGGGACAGCAAGATCACCAAAATCCGATATCTGTAGCTCTAGTTATGCTCTGCGAAAGGCAACAAGTCCGGATGAGTGAAAAATCTGAAAATTAACAATGTTTAGCAATTAAGCCCAATAATGTAAAAGCAAAAACAATGATTGTAAAAGTTGTCTAATTTCCGCCTCACTCTGGATTCTGCGGCTGTAAAATGATATTTATGCTTATTAATCCTGACATAAACCTAGACCAAATTAAGGGCCTCTGAATAAGCGTTCCAACAAGGTATCATATGCCTTAATTGGGCTTAAGATGAGTAAGTTAGTCCCATTATGTGAAGGAACATCATGGATTGTGCACTGATTCGCGCCAGAGAACTCGGTTCCCAATTTAGCCTTGATTTTGGCCTAATTTGACAATTCTTGTGAAACCTGAAATTGTAGGTCTCTTCCTTATCTTTCTAGGGACAGCAAGATTACCAAAATCCGATATCTGTAACTCTAGTTATGCACTGCGCAAGGCAACAAGGTCAGGATGAGTGAAAAATCCGAAAATTAACAATGTTTAGCAATTAAGCCCGATAATGTAAAAGCAAAAACAATGATTGTAAAAGTTGTCTAATATCCGTCTCTCTGGCTTGGCTGCTGTAAACTGCTATTTATGCTTATTAATCATGACCAAATCCTAGATCAAATTAAGGGCCTCTGAATAAGCTTTCCAATATGGTATCATATGCCTTAGTTGGGCTTAAGTTTAGTAAGTTACACCCATTTAAGTGAAGGAACATCGTGGTCTGCACACTAATCCGCGCCAGAGAACTCGGGACAAAATTTAGCCTTGATTTTGGCCTAATTTGACAATTCGAGGGACACCTGAAATTGTAGGTCTCTTCCTTATCTTTCTAGGGACAGCAAGATCACCAAAATCCGATATCTGTAGCTCTAGTTATGCTCTGTACAAGGCAACAAGGTCTATATGAGTGAAAAATCCGAAAAATAACAATTTTTAGCAATTAAGCCCGATAATGTAAAAGCAAAAACAATGATTGTAAAAGTTGTTTAATTTCCGTCTCTCTCTGGCTTGTGCGGCTGTAAACTGCTATTTATGTTTATTAATCGTGACGTAACCCCAGAGCAAATTAAGTGCCTCTGAATAAGCTTTCCAACAAGGTATCATATGCCTTAATTGGGCTTAAGATGAGTAAGTTAGGCCCATTTAAGTGAAGGAACATCATGGGCTGCTAATTGATCCGCGCCAGAGAACTCGGGACCCAATATAGCCTTGATTTTGGCCTAATTTGACAATTCTTGTGACACCTCAAATTGTAGGTCTCTTCCTTATCTTTCTAGGGACAGCAAGATCACCAAAATCCTATATCTGTAGCTCTAGTTATGAATTGCGCAATGCAACAAGTCAGGATGAGTGAAAAATCCGAAAATTAACAATGTTTAGCAATTAAGTCCAATATTGTAAAAGCAAAAACAATGATTGTAAAAGTTATCTAATTTTCGTCTCTTCTGGCTTGTGCGGCTGTAAACTGCTATTTATGTTTATTAATCCTGACCAAATCCTAGACCAAATTAAGGGCCTTTGAATAAGCTATCCAACAAGGTATCGTATGCCTTAATTGGGCTAAAGATTAGTAAGTTAGGCCCATTTAAGTGAAGGAACATCATGGACTGCACACTGATCCGCGCCAGAGAACTCGGGACCCAATTTAGCCATGATTTTGGACTAATTTGACAATTCTTGTGAAACCTGAAATTGTATGTCTCTTCCTTATCTTTCTAGGGACAGCAAGATCACCAAAATCTGAAATCTGTAGCTCTAGTTATGCATGCGCAAGGCAACAAAGTCAGGATGAGTGAAAAATTCGAATATTAACAATGTTTAGTAATTTAGCCCAATTAAGCCCAATAATGCAAAAGTAAAAACAATGATTGTTAATGTTGTCTAATTTCCGTCTCTCTCTGGCTTGTGCAGCTGTAAACTACTATTTATGCTTATTAATCCTGACCTAACCCTAGACCCAATTAAGGGCGTCCGAATAAGCTTTCCATCAAGGTATCATATGCCTTAATTGGGCTTAAGATGAGTAAGTTAGGCCCATTTAAGTGAAGGAACATCATGGACAGCGTACTGATCCGCGCCAGAGAACTCGGGATCCAATTTAGCCTTGATTTTGGCCTAATCTGACAATTCTTGTGAACCTGAAATTGTAGGTCTCTTCCTTATCTTTCTAGGGACCGCAAGATCATCAAAATCCGATATCAGTAGCTCTAGTTATGCTCTGCGCAAGGCAACAAGGTCAGGATGAGTGAAAAATCCGAAAATTAACAAAGTTTAGCAATTAAGCCCAATTAAGCCCAATAATGTAAAAGCAAAAACAATGATTGCAAAAGTGTTCTAATTTCAGTCTCTCTCTGGCTTGTGCGGCTGTAAAATGCAATTTATGCTTATTAATCATGACCTAACCCTAGACCAAAATAAGGGCCTCGGAATAAGCTTTCCAACAAGGTATCATATGCCTTAATTGGGCTTAAGATGAGTAAGTTAGTCCCATTTAAGTGAAGAAACATCATGGACTGCACACTGATCCATTCCAGTGAACTCGGGAAACAATTTAGCCTTGATTTTGGCCTAATTTTATAATTCTTGTGAAACCTGAAATTGCAGGTCTCTTCCTTATCTCTCTAGGGACAGCAAGATCACCAAAATCCGATATATGTAGCTCTAGTTATGTTCTGCGCAAGGAAACAAGGTCAGGATGACTGAAAAATCCGAAAACTAACAATGTTTAGTAGTTAAGCCCAATAATGTAAAAGCAAAAACAATGATTGTAAAAGTTGTCTAATTTCTATCTCTCTCTGGCTTGAGCGGCAGTAAACTTCTATTTATGCTTATTAATCGTGATGTAACCCCAGAGCAAATTTAATGCCTTTGAATAAGCTCTCCTACAAGGCATCATATGCCTTAATTGAGCTTAAGATGAGTAAGTTAGACCCATTTAAGCGAAAGAACATCATGGGCTGCATATTGATCCGAGCCAGAGAACTTGGGACCCAATATAGCCTTGATTTTGGCCTAATTTGACAATTCTTGTGAGACCTGAAATTGTAGGTCTCTTCCTTATCTTTCTAGGGACAGCAAGATCACCAAAATCCGATATCTGTAGCTCTAGTTATGCTCTGCGCAAGGCAACAAGTCAGGATGAGTGAAAAACCCGAAAATTAACATTGTTTAGCAATTAAGTCCAATAATGTAAAAGCAAAAACAATGATTGTAAAAGTTGTCTAACTTCCGTCTCTTCTGGCTTGTGTGGCTGTAAACTGCTATGTATACTTATTAATGCTGACATAAACCTAGACCCAATTAAGGGCCTCTGAATAAGCGTTCGAACAAGGTATCATATGTCTTTATTGGGCTTAAGATGAGTAAGTTAGGCCCATTTATGTGAAGGAACATCATGGACAGTGCACTGATCCGCCCCAGAGAACTCGCTTCCCAATTTAGCCTTGATTTTGGCCTAATTTGGCAATTCTTGTGAAACCCGAAATTGTAGGTCTCTTCCTTATCTTTCTAGGGACAACAAGATCACCAAAATCCGATATCTATAGCTCTAGTTATGCTCTGCGCAAGACAACAAGGTCAGGATGAGTGAAAAATACGAAAATTAATAATGTTTAGCAATTAAGCCCGAAAATGTAAAAGCAAAAACAATGATTGTAAAAGTTGTTTAATTTCCGTCTCTCTCTGGCTTGTGCGGTTGTAAACTGCTATTTATCTTTATTAATCCTGACCTAACCCTAGACCAAATTAAGGGCCTCTGAATAAGCTTTCCAACAAAGTATCATATGCCTTAATTGGTTTTAAGATGAGTAAGTTAGGCCCATTTAAGTTAAGGAACATCATGGACTGCGCACTCATCTGCGCCAGAGAACTCGGGACAAAATTTAGCCTTAATTTTGGCTTAATTTGATAATTCTTGTGACACCTGAAATTGTAGGTCTCTTCCTTATCTTTCTAGGGACATCAAGATCACCAAAATCCGATATCTGTAGCTCTAGTTATGCTTTGCGCAAGGCAACAAGGTAACGATGAGTAAAAAATCCAAAAATTAACAAAGTTTAGCAATTAAGCCCAATTAAGCCCAATAATGAAAAAGAAAAAACAATGATTGTAAAAGTTGTCTAATTTCCGTCTCTCTCTGGCTTGTGCGGCTGTAAACTGCTATTTATGCTTATTAATCCTGACCTAACCCTACACCAAATTAAGGGCCTCTGAGTAAGCTTTCCAACAAGGTTTCATATGCCTTAACTAAGCTTAAGATGAGTAAGTTAGGCCTATTTAAGTGAAGGAACATCATGGACAGCGTACTGATCCGCGCCAAAGAACTCGGGACCCAATTTAGCCATGATTTTGGTCTAATTTGACAATTCTTGTGAAACCTGAAATTGTAGGTCTCTTCCTTTACTTTTTAAGGACAACAATATCACCAAAATCCGATATCTGTAGCTCTAGTTATGCTCTGCGCAAGGCAACAAGGTCAGGATGAGTGAAAAATCCGAAAGTTAAAAATGTTTAGTAATTAAACCCAATAATGTAAAAGCAAAAACAAAGATTGTAAAATTTGTCTAATTTCCGTCTCTCTCTGTCTTGTGCGGCTGCAAACTGATATTTATGCATATAAATCCTAACCTAACCCTAGACCAAATTAAGGCCCTTTGAATAAGCTTTCCAACAAGGTATCATATGCCTTAATTGGCCGTAAGATGAGTAAGTTTGGCCCATTTAAGTGAAGGAAAATCAAGAACTGCGCACTGATCCGCGCCAGAGAACTCGGGACCCAATTTAGCCTAGATGTTGGCCTAATTTGACATTTCTTGTGAAACCTGAAATTGTAGGTCTCTTCCTTATCTTTCTAGGGACAACAAGATCACCAAAATCCGATATCTGTAGCTCTAGTTATTCTTGCACAAGGCAACAAGGTCAGGATGAGTGAAAAATCTGAAAATTAACAATGTTTAGCAATTTAGCCCAATTAAGCCCAATAATGTAAAAGTAAAAACAATGATTGATAATGTTGTCTAATTTTCGTCCCTCTCTTGTTTGTGCGGCTGCAAACTACTATTTATGCTTATTAATCCTGACCTAACCCTAGACCCAATTAAGGGCATCCGAATAAGCTTTCCAACAAGGTATCATATGCCTTAATCGGGCTTAAGATGGGTAAGTTAGGCCCATTTAAGTGAAGGAACATCATGGACTGAGCACTGATCCCCGCCAGAGAACTCGGGACCAAATTTAGCCTTGATTTTGGCCTAATTTGACAATTCTTGTGAAACCTGAAATTGTAGGTCTCTTCCTTATCTTTCTAGGGCCCGCAAGATCACCAATATCCGATATCAGTAGCTCTAGTTATGCTCTGCGCAAGGCAACAAGGTCATGATGAGTAAAAAATCCGAAAATTAACAATGTTTAGCAATTAAGCCCAATTAAGCCCAATAATGTAAAAGCAAAAACAATGATTGTAAAAGTTGTCTAATTTCCGTCTCTCTCTGAGTTGTGCGGCTTTAAACAGCTGTTTATGCTTATTAATGCTGACCTAACCCTAGACCAAACTAAGCGCCTCTGAATAAGCTTTCCAACAAGGTATCATATGCCTTAATTGGGCTTAAGATGAGTAAGTTAGGCCCATTTAAGTGAAGGAACATCATGGGCTTCGTAGTGATCAGCGCCAGAGAACTCGGGACCCAATATAGCCTTGATTTTGGCCTAATTTGACAATTCTTGTGAAACCATAAATTGTAGGTCTCTTCCTTATCTTACTAGGGACAGCAAGATCACCAAAATCTTATATCTGTAGCTCTAGTTATGCTCTGCGTAAGGCAACAAGGTCAGGATGAGTGGAAAATCCGAAAATTAACAATGTTTAGCAATTAAATCCAATTAAGCCCAATAATGTAAAAGCAAAAACAATGACTGTAAAATTTATCTAATTTCCGTCTCTCTCTGGCTTGTGAGGCTGTAAACATCTATTTATGCTTATTAATCCTGGCCTAACCGTAGACCAAATTAAGGGCCTCTGAATAAGCTTTCCAACAAGGTATCATATGCCTTAATTGGGCTTAAGATGAGTAAGTCAGCGCCATGTAAGTGAAGGAACATCATGGACTGCACACTGATCCGCGCCAGAGAACTCGGGACCCAATATAGCCTTGATTTTGGCCTATTTGACAATTCTTGTGAAACCTGAAATTGCAGGTCTCTTCCTTATCTTTCTTGGGACAGCAGGATCACCAAAATCCGATATCTGTAGCCCTAGTTATCCTCTGCGCAAGGCAACAAGGTCAAGATGAGTTAAAAATCTGAAAATTAACAACGTTTAGCAATTAAGCCCAATAATGTAAAAGCAAAAATAATGTTTGTAAAAGTTATCTAATTTCCGTCTCGCTCTGGCTTGTGCGGCTATAATCTACTATTTATGCTTATTAATCCTGACCTAACACTTGACCAGATTAAGAACCTCTGAATAAGTTTTCCAACAAGGTATCATATGCCTTAATTGGGCTTAAGATGAGTCAGTTAGGCCCATTTAAGTGAAGGAACATCATGGTCTGCGCACAGATCCGCACCAGAGAACTCGGGACCCAATTTAGCCTTGATTTTGGCTTAATTTGACAATTCTTGTGAAACCTGAAATTATAGGTCTCTTCCTTTTCTTTCTTGGGACATCAAGATCACCAAAATCCGATATCTGTAGCTCTAGTTATGCTCTGCGAAAGGCAACAAAGTCAGGATGAGTGAAAAATCCGAAAATTAACAATGTTTAGCAATTAAGCCCAATTAAGCCCAACAATGTAAAAGCAAAAACAATGACTGTAAAAGTTTTCTAATTTCCGTCTCTCCTTGGCTTGGGCTGCTGTAAACTGCTATTAATGCTTATCTCAACTAACCCTAGACCAAATTAAGGGCCTCTGAATAAGGTTTCCAACAAGGTATCAAATGCCTTAATTGGGCTTAAGATGAGTAAGCTAGGCCCATTTAAGTGAAGGAACATAATGGACTGCACACTAATCCGCACCAGAGAACTCGGGATCCAATTTAGCTTTGATTTTTGCCTAATTTGACAATTCTTGTGACACCTGAAATTGTATGTCTCTTCCATATCTTTCTAGGGATAGCAAAATCACCAAAATCCGATATATGTAGCTCCAGTTATGCTCTGCTCAAGACAACAAGGTCAAGATGAGTGAAAAATCCGAAAATTAACAACGTTTAGCAATTAAGCCCAATAATGTAAAAGCAAAAACAATGATTGTAAAAGTTATCTAATTTTCGTCTCGCTCTGGCTTGTGCGGCTGTAAACTGCTATTTATGCTTATTAATCCTGACCTAACCCTAGACCAAATTAAGGGCCTCTGAATACGCTTTCCAACAAGGTATCAGATGCCTTAATTGGGCTTAAGATGAGTCAGTTAGGCCCATTTAAGTGAAGGAACATCATGGACTGCGTACAGATCCGCACCAGAGTACTCGGGACCCAATGTAGCCTTGATTTTTACTTAATTTGACAATTCTATTAAAACCTGAAATTATAGGTCTCTTGCTTATTTTTCTATGGACAGCAAGATCACCAAAATCCGACATCTGAAGCTCTAGTAATGTTCTGCGCATGGCAACAAGGTCAGGATGAGTGAAAAATCCGAAAATTAACAATGTTTAGCAATTAAGCCCAATAATGTTAAAGCAAAAAACAATGATTGTAAAAGTTGTCTAATTTTCGTCTCTCTCTGGCTTGTGCGGCTGTAAACTGCTATTTATGCTTATTTATACTAACCTAACACTAGACCAAATTAAGGGCCTCTGAATAAGATTTCCAAAAAGGTATCATATGCTTTTATTGGGCTTAAGATGAGTAAGTTAGGCCCATTTAAGTGAAGGAGCATCATGGATTACGCACTAATCCGCGGCAGAGAACTCGGGACCCAATTTAGCCTTTATTGTGGCCAAATTTGACAATTCTTGTGAAACCTGAAATTGTAGGTCTCTTCCTTATATTTCTAGGGACAGCAAGATCACCAAAATTCGATATCTGTAGCTCTAGTTATGCTCTGCGCAAGACAACAAGGTCAGGATGAGTGAAAAATCCGAAAATTAACAATGTTTAGCAATTAAGCCCAATAATGTAAAAGCAAAAACAATGATTGTAAAAGTTGTCTAATTTTCGTCTCTCTCTGGCTTGTGCGGTTGTAAACTGCTATTTATGCTTATTAATCCTGAACTAACACTACACCAAATTAAGGGCCTCTGAATAAGATTTCCAACAAGGTATCATATGCCTTAACTTGGCTTAAGATGAGTAAGTTAGGCCCATTTAAGTGAAGGAGCATCATGGATTACGCACTAACAGGTGGCAGAGAACTCGAGACCTAATTTAGCCTTGACTTTGGCCTAATTTGACAATTCTTGTGACATCTGAAATTGCAGGTCTCTTCCTTATCTTTCTAGCGTCAGCAAGATCACCAAAATCCGATATCTGTAGCTCTTGTTATGCTCTGCGCTAGGCAACAAGGTCAGGATGAATGAAAAATCCGAAAATTAACAATGTTTAGCAATTAAGCCCAATAATGTAAAAGGAAAAACAATGATTGTAAAAGTTGTCTAATTTCCATCTCTCTCTGGCTTGTGCGGCTGTAAACTACTATTTATGCTTATTAATGCTGACCTAACCCAAGACCAAATTAAGAGCCTCTGAATAAGCTTTCCAACAGGGTATCATATGCCTTAATTGGGCTTAAGATGGGTCAGTTAGGCCTATTTAAGTGTAGGAACATCATGGACTGCGCACAGATCCGTACCAGAGAACTCGAGACCCAATTTAGCCTTGACTTTGGCTCAATTTGACAATTCTCGTGAAATCTGAAATTGCAGGTCTCTTCCTTATCTTTCTAGGGACTGTAAGATCCCCAAAATCCGTTATTTGTAGCTCTTGTTATTCTCTGCACAAGCCAACAAGGTCAGGATGAGTTAAAAATCTGAAAATTAACAATGTTTAGCAATTAAGCCCAATTAAGCGCAATAATGTAAAAGGAAAAACAATGATTGTAAAAGTTGTCTAATTTCCATCTCTCTCTGGCTTGTACGACTGTAAACTACTATTTATGCTTATTAATGCTGACCTAACCCTAGACCAAATTAAGGGTCTCTGAATAAGCTTTCCAACAAGGTATCATATGCCTTAACTAGGCTTAATATGGGTATGTTAGGACCATTTACGTGAAGGAGCATCATGGAATGCGGACTAATCCGCGCCAGAGAACTCGGGACAAAATTTAGCCTTGATTTTAGCCTAATTTGACAATTCATGTAAAACCTGAAATTGTAGGTCTCTTCCTTATCTTTCTAGGGACAGCAAGATCACCAAAATCCGATATCTGTAGCTCTAGTTATGCTTTATGCAAGGCAATAAGGTCAGGATGAGTGAAAAATCCAAAAATTAACAATGTTTAGCAATTAAGCCCAATAATGTAAAAGCAAAAACAATGATTGTAAAAGTTATCTAATATCCGTCTCTCTCTGGCTTATACGGCTGTAAACTGCTATTTATGCTTATTAATCCTGACCTAACCCTTGACCAAATTAAGGGCGTCTGAATAAGCTTTCCAACAAGGTATCATATGCCTTAATTGGACTTTAGATGAGTAAGTTAGGCCCATTTAAATGGAGTTACATCATGGACTGCGCACTGATTCGTGACGGAGAACTCGGGAACCAATTTAGCCTTGATTTTGGCCTAATTTTACAATTCTTTTGAAACCTGAAATTGTAGATCTCTTCCTTATCTTTCTTGGGACAGCAAGATCACCAAAATCTAATATCTGTAGCTCTAGTTATGCTCTGCACAAGGCAACAAAGTCAGGATGAGTGAAAAATCCGAAAATTAACAATGTTTGGCAATTAAGCCCAATAATGTAAAAGCAAAAACAATGACGGTAAAAGTTGTCTAATTTCCGTCTCTCTCTGACTTGTGCCGCTGTAAACTGTTATTTATGCTTATCTGACCTGACCCTAGGCCAAATTAAGGGTCCCTGAATAAGCTTTCCAACAAGGTATCATATGCCTTAACTAGGCTTAATATGAGTAAGTTAGGCCCATTTAAGTGAAGGAACATCATGGAATGCGGACTAATCCGCGCAAGAGAACTCGGGACAAAATTTAGCCTTGATTTTAGCCTAACTTAACAATTCATGTAAAACCTGAAATTGTAGGTCTCTTCCTTATCTTTCTAGGGACAGCAAGATCACAAAAATCCAAAAATTAACAATAAGGTCTAGTTCTGCTCTATGCAAGGCAATAAGGTCAGGATGAGTGAAAAATCCAAAAATTAACAATGTTTAGCAATTAAGACCAATAATGTAAAAGCAAAAACAATGATTGTAAAAGTTGTCTAATATCCGTCTCTCTCTGGATTGTGCGGCTGTAAATTGCTATTTATGCTTATTAATCCTGACCTAACCCTAGACCAAATTAAGGGCCTCTGAATAAGCTTTCCAACAAGGTATCATATGCCTTAATTGGACTTAAGATGAGTAAGTTAGGCCCATTTAAATGGAGGAACATCATGGACTGCGCACTGATTCGTGCCGGAGAACTCGGGAACCAATTTAGCCTTGATTTTGGCCTAATTTGACAATTCTTTTGAAACCTGAAATTGTAGGTCTCTTCCTTATCTTTCTAGGGACAGCAAGATCACCAAAATCCGATATCTGTAGCTCCAGTTATGATCTGCACAAGGCAACAAGTTCAGGATGACTGAAAAATCGAAAAATTAACAATGTTTAGCAATTAAGACCAATTAAGCCCAATAATGTAAAAGCAAAAATAATGATTGTAAAAGATCTAATTTTCGTCTCGCTAAGGCTTGTTCGGCTGTAAACTGCAATTTATTCTTATTAATCCTGACCTAACCCTATACCAAATTAAGGGCCTCTGAATTTGCTTTCCAACAACGTATCATATGCCTTAATTGGGCTTAAGATGAGTCAGTTAGGCCCATTTAAGTGAAGGAACATCATGGACTGCGCACAGATCCGCACCAGAGAACTCGGGACCCAATTTATCCTTGATTTTGGCTTAATTTTACAATTCTTGTGAAACCTGAAATTGTAGGTCTCTTCCTTTTCTTTCTAGGGACAGCAAGATCACCAAAATCCGATATCTGTAGCTCTAGTGATGCTCTACACAAGGCAACAACGTCAGGATGAGTGAAAAATCCGAAAATTAACAATGTTTATCAATTAAGCCCAATAATGTATAAGCAAAAACAATGAGTGTAAAAGTTGTCTAATTTCCGTCTCTCTCTGACTTGTGGGTGAAACTCTTTATCGTCCCACCCATACAAATTAAGGGTCTTTGAATAAACTTTTCAAAAAGGTATCATATGCCTTAAATGGGCTTAATATGAGTAAGTTAGGACCATTAAAGTGAAGGAGCATCATGGATTGCGCACTAATCCACGCTAGAGAACTCGGGACCCAATTTAGCCTTGATTTTAGCCTAATTTAACAATTCTTGTGAAACCTGAAATTGTAGGTATCATCCTTGTCTTTCTAGGGACAACAAGATCACTAAAATCCGATATCTGTAACTCTAGTTATGCTCTGCGCAAGGCAACAAGGTCAGGATGAGTTAAAAATCCGAAAATTAACAATGTTTAACAATTAAGCCCAATTAAGCCCAATAATGTAAAAGCAAAAACAATGATTGTAAAAGTTGTCTAATTGTCGTCTCTCTTTGGCTTGTGCGGCTATAAACTGCTATTTATGCTTATTAATCCTGACCTAACCCTAGACCAAATTAAGGGCCTTGGAATAAGCTTTCCAACAAGGTATCATATGCTTTAATTGGGCTTAAGATGAGTAAGTTAGGCCCATTTAAATGAAGGACCATCATGGACTGCGCACTGATTCGTGCCGGAGAACTCGGGACCCAATTTAGCCTTGATTTTAGCCTAATTTGACAATTCTTTTGAAACCTGAAATTGTAGGTCTCTTCCTTATCTTTCTACGGACAGCAAGATCACCAAAATCCGATATCTGTAGCTCTAATTATGCTTTACGCAAGGCCATAAGGTCAGGTTGAGAGAAAAATCCGAAAATTAACAATGTTTAGCAATTAAGCTGAATTAAGCCCAATAATGTAAAAGCAAAAACAATGATTGTAGAAGTTGTCTAATATCCGTCTCTCTCTGGCTTGTGCGGCTGTAAACTGCTATTTATGCTTATTAATCCTGACCTAACCCACCAAATTAAGGGCCTCTGAATAAGCTTTTCAACAAGGTATCATATGATTTAATTGGGCTTAATATGAGTAAGTTAGGCCCATTTAATTGAAGGAACGTCAAGGACTGCGCACTGATCCACACCAGAGAACTCGGGACCCATTTTAGCCTTGATTTTGGCCTAATTTGACAAATCTTAGAATCCTGAAATTGTAGGTCTCTTCCTTATCTTTCTAGGGATAACAAGATCACCAAAATCCGATATTGGTAGCTCTAGTTATGCTCTGCGCAAGGCAACAAGGTTAGGATGATTGTAAAAGTTGTCTAATTTTCGTTTCTCTCTGGCTTGTGCGGCCGTAAACTTCTATTTATGCTTATTAATCCTGACGTAACCCTAGACCAAATTAAGGTCCTCTGAATAAGATTTCCAACAAGGTATCATATGCCTTAATTGGGCTTAAGATGAGTATGTTAGGCCCATTTAAGTGAAGGAACATCATGGACAGCGCACTGATCCGCGCCAATGAACTCGGGACCCAATTTAGTCTTGATTTTGGCATAATTTGACAATTCTTGTGAAACCTGAAATTATAGGTCTCTTCCTTACCTTTCTATGGATAGCAAGATCGCCAAAATCCGATATTTGTAGCTCTAGTTATGCGCGGCTCAAGGCAACAAGGTCAGGATGAGTGAAAAATCCGAAAATTAACAATGTTTAGCAATTAAACCCAATAATGTAAAAGATAAACAATGATTATAAAAGTTGTCTAATTTCCGTCTCTCTCTGGCTTGTGCGGTTGTAAACTGCTATTTATGCTTATTAAGCCTGACCTAACCTTAGACCAAATTAAGGGCCTCTGAATAAGCTTTCCAACAAGGTATCAAATGCCTTAATTGGGCTTAAGATGAGTAAGTTAGGCCCATTTAAGTAAAGGAAAATCATGGACTGCACACTGATCCACGTCAGAGAACTCGGGACCCAATTTAGCCTTGATTTAGGCCTAATTTGACAATTCTTGTGAAACCTTAAATTGTAGGTCTCTTCCTTATCTTTTTAGGGACAGCAAGATCCCCAAAATCTGATATCCGTAGCATTAGTTATGCTCCGCGCAAGGCAACAAGGTCAGGATGAGTGAAAAATCCAAAAATTAACAATGTTTACCAATTAAGCCCAATAATGTAAAATAAAAAACAATGATTGTAAAAGTTGTCTAATTTCCGTCTCTCTCTGGCTTGTGTGGCTGTAAGCTGCTATTTATGCTTATTAATCCTGACCTAACCCTAGACCAAATTAAGGGCCTCTGAATAAGCTTTCCAACAAGGTATCATATGCCTTAATTGGGTTTAAGATAAGTAAGTTAGGCCCATTTAAGTAAAGGAACATCATGGACTGCACACTGATCCGCACCACAGAACTCGGGACCTAATTTAGCCTTGATTTTGGCCTAATTTGACAATTCTTGTGAAACCTGAAATTGTAGGTCTCTTCCTTATCTTTCTAGGAACAGCAAGATCACCAAAATCCGATATTTGTAGCTTTAGTTATGCTCTGCGCAAGGCAACAAGGTCAGGATGAGTGAAAAATCGAAAAATTAACAATGTTTAGCAAATAAGCCCAATAATGTGAAAGCAAAAACAATGATTGTAAAAGTTGTCTAATTTCCGTCTCTCTCTGGCATGTGCGGCTATAAACTGCTATTTATGGTTATTATTCCTGACCTAACCCTAGACCAAATTTAGGGCCTCTGAATAAGCTTTCCAACAAGGTATCATATGCCTTAATTGGGCTTAAGATGAGTGAGTTAGGCCCATTTAAGTGAAGGAGCATCATGGACTGCGCACTGATCCGCGCCAGAGAACTCGGTGTTAAGTCTCTAAAATGTCTGATGTGCGTTTCCCTAAGTTTTGATGAGAACTAAACATTGGTTAATGATATAATTAACCTTCATATTGGTTGCTAACATGTCTATCCAGTGTGCAGATTAAATAAGAGAATCATCCGTCCAACGCAAATGATAGAATCTTCCGTCCAACGCAAGTGATTGAAGCTCACGTCCAACACTGTAGTGATAGAAGCTCACGTCCAACAATGTAGTGATAGAAGCTCACGTCCAACACAAGTGATAGAAGCTCACGTCCCACACAAGTGATAGAAGCTCACGTCCAACACACAAGTGATTGAAACAAACGTCCAACACTGTAGTGATTGAAGCGCACGTCCAAAACGCAAGAGATAGAAACTTGCGTCCACTAAAGTGACACAAATGGTCATCCACTAAAGTGATGAAAGCCAGTGTCTACTAAAGTGACAGAGGCGCTCGTCTACTAAAAGTAACAGAAGCGCTCGTCCAATGACGTGGCATATGGAGCTCATCCATTAAGGTATCAGAAGCGCTCATCCAATGACGTGGCATATGGAGCTCGTCTACTAGGTTACCTTCAACCAATTAAAGGAGTATCCGTCCAATGACGTGTCATATGGAGCTCGTCTACTAAAGTAACAGAGGCTCTCGTCCACTACAGTAACAGAAGTGCTCGTCCACTAAAGGTGACATAAGTTCTCGTCCACTAAAGGTGACAGAAGCGCTCGTCCACACTAGTCTTTGGACTTTCTAACTCCTCAATATGGAGCTCGTCTACTAGCCCGAATGAAAAATATTAAATGGCTAGATAGACGCAATTATTTTCAAGATGGAAGCACTTATCTTATGAATGCGAATTCTATAAGGATTATCATAATCGTATTTCAAGAACCATAAAGAGACTTGAAGCCTTCTCTTCTAATCAGTTTCACGCTTATCAAGAAAAGTCAGAAGTTACTCTCTCAAGCAACATTGGATAATCAGAACCAAAGACCAGTTAAAGAATGCTTCCAACAAGCTTTATTCCCTAGTACCTCTGGTCCTTTCACGAAAAGGGAAGTGTACTTAGCAAAGTACAAAAAGCTCTCTGCACAACTCTGATATGGTTGTATCATGATGCATAAAGCCATGATCCTTCATGTTAGAGTACAACCAACGTTCCTATTGCATTAATGGCTGCCCAGAACGACTTTATTGCATTTAATGAAGTTCTACTTGAAGCCAACATCTGAGGAAATGTCTCTAACGGATCCTAAATGCTTGAAGACTATAAATACAGAAGTCATTGAAGATGAAGAAGTAGAGAATACACATTGCATTAAAAAGCCATTACTCTGCGCATTAATTTCTTCATTCTTTCATTCTGTATTCTTCAATCATTTGAAGTTACTACGCAGACTTTCATAAGCTTTATATTTAAACTACTCTCTGAGTGTTAGTGAAATTTTTGTCTGTCCAAGTTGTATTCATTACAAACTAAATCTCTCAAACAAACCTGAGTGAGCCTGAAGAGGCTAGGTGTGCAAACAATACTTGTCTTGAGCCTGAAGAGGCTAGGTGTGCAAAGAATACTTGTCTTTGAGCCTGAAGAGGCTAGGTGCGCAAACAATACTTGAGTCTGTAACCTGATCAGTTAGAGTGGATACATCTTGGTGCTGCCAAGGACTGGGTGTAGCTCTTTGCTTTGAAGAGTGAACTAGGATAAATAACTGTGTCAATCTCTCTTTCCTTATAACCTCTTTAATTGCTTTATTTTTCTTACGTCTATCAAGTGGCGTGTTTGCAAAAGTCACCCGTCCATCCTGTATTCTTCCACTCGTCCAAATCTAGCTTCTGTTTACGAAAAGATTTCAACTTTGCTTAAATTCTGATAAACACAATTCAACCCCTCCTTCTCGTGTTTATAGGTGTCTATTTCAGTCGGGACCCAATTTAGCCATGATTTTGGCCTAATTGGACACTTCTTGTGAAACCTGAAATTGTAGGTCTCTTCCTTATCTTTATAGGGACAGCAAGATCACCAAAATTCGATATCTGTAGCTCTATTTATGCTCTGCGCAAGGCAACAAGGTCAAGATGAGTGAAAAACCCGAAAATTAACAATGTTTAGCAATTAAGCCCAATTAAGCCCAATAATGTAAAAGCAAAAACAATGATTGTAAAAGTTGTCTAATTTCCATCTCTCTCTGGCTTGTTTGGATGTAAACTGCTATTTATGCTTATTAATCCTGATCTAACCCTAGACCAAATTAAGGGCCTCTAAATAAGCTTTCCAACAAGGTATCATATGCCTTAATTGGGATTAATATGAGTAAGTTAGGCCTATTTAAGTGAAAGAAGATCATGGGCTGCGCACTAATCCGTGCCATAGAACTTGGGACCCAATTTAGCCTTAATTTTGGCCTAATTGGACAATTCTTGTAAACCTGAAAATGTAGGTCTCTTCCTTATCTTTCTAGGGACAACAAGATCACCAAAATTCGATATTTGTAGCTCTAGTTACGCTCTGCGCAAGGCAACAAGGTTAGGATGAGTGAAAAATCCGAAAATTAACAATGTTTAGCAATTAAGCCCAATTAAGACCAATAATGTAAAAGCAAAAACAATGATTGCAAAGTTGTCTAATTTCCGTCTCTCTCTGGCTTGTGTGGCTGTAAACTGCTATTTATGCATATTAATCCTGACCTAACCCTAGACCAAAATAAGGGCCTCTGAATAAGCTTTCCAACAAGGTATCATATGCCTTAGTTGGGCTTAAGATGAGTTAGTTAGGCCAATTTAATTGAAGTTACATCATGGACTGCGTACTGAACCGCGCCAGAGAACACGGGACCCCATTTAGCCTTGATTTTGGCCTAATTTGACAATTCTTGTAACACCTGAAATTGTAGGTCTCTGCCTTATCTTTCCAAGGACAGCAAGATCACCAAAATCCGATATCTGTAGCTCTAGTTATGCTTTGTGCAAGGCAACAAGGTCAGGATGATTGAAAAATCCGAAAATTAACAATGTTTAGCAATTAAGCACAACAATGTAAAAGCAAAAACAATGATTGCAAAAGTTATCTAATTTCCGTCTCTCTCTGGTTTGTGCGATTGTAAACTGCTATTTATGCTTATTAATCCTGACCTAACCCTAGGCCAAATTTAGGGCCTCTAAATAAGTTTCCAACAAGGTAGCATATGCCTTAATTGGGCTTAAGGTGAGTAAGTTAGGCCCATTTAAGTGAAGAAACATCATGGACTGCGTACTGTTCCACGCCAGAGAACTCGGGACCCAATTTAGCCTTGATTTTGGCTTAATATGACAATTCTTGTGAAACCTGAAATTGTTGGTCTCTTCCTTATCTTTCTAGGGACAGCAAGATCACCAAAATCCGATATCTGTAGCTCTAGCTATGCTCAGCGCAAGGCAACAAGGTCAGGATTAGTGAAAAATCCAAAAATTAACAATGTTTAGCAATTAAGCCCAATAATGTAAAAGCAAAAACAATGATTGTAAAAGTTGTCTAATTTTCGTCTCTCTCTGGCTTGTGCGGCTGTAAACTAATGTTTATGTTTAATAATCCTGACCTAACCCTAGACAAAATTAAGGGCCTCTGAATAAGCTTTCCAACAAGGTATCATATGCCTTAATTAGGCTTAAGATGAGTAAGTTAGGCCAATTTTAGTGAAAGACCATCATCGACTGCGCACTGTTCCGCGCCAGAGAACTCGGGACCCAATATAGCCTTGATTTTGGCCTAATATGACAATTCTTGTGAAAACTGAAATTGTAGGACTCTTCCTTATCTTTCTAGGGACATCAAGATCACCAAAATCCGGTATTTGTTGCTCTAGTTATGCTCTGCGTAAGGAAACAAGGTCAGGATGAGTGAAAAATCCGAAAATTAATAATGTTTAGCAATTAAGCCTAATAATGTAAAAGCAAAAACGATGATTGTAAAAGTTGTCTAATTTTCGTCTCTCTCTGGCTTGTGTCGCTGTAAACTACTATTTATGTTTATTAATCCTGACCAAACCCTAGACCAAATTTAGGGCCTCTGAATAAGCTTTCCAACAAGGTATCATATGCCTTAATTGGGCTTAAGATGAGTAAGTTATGCCATTTAAATGGAGGAACATCATGGATTGCGCACTATTCCGCGCCAGAGAACTCGGGACCCAATATAGCCTTGATTTTAGCCTAATTTGACAATTCTTGTGCAATCTGAAATTGTAGGTCTCTTCCTTATCTTTCTAGGGACATCAAGATCACCAAAATCCGATATTTGTAGCTCTAGTTATGTTCTGCGCAATGCAACAAGGTCAGGATGAGTGAAAAATTCGAAAATTAGCAATGTTTAGCAATTAAGCCCACTAATGTAAAAGAAAAAACAACGATTGTAAAAGTTGTCTAATTTACGTCTCTCTCTGGCTTGTGTGGCTGTAAACTGCTATTTATGCTTATTAATCCTGACCTAACCCTAGACCAAATTAAGGGCCTCTGAATAAGCTTTCCAACAAGGTATCATATGCCTTTTTGGGCTTAAGATGAGTAAGTGAGGCCCATTTAAGTGAAGGAACATCATGGACTGCGTACTGATCCGCACCAGAGAACTCGAGACCCAATTTAGCCCTGATTTAGGCCTAATTTGACAATTCTTGTGAAACCTTAAATTGTAGGTCTCTTCCTTATCTTTTTAGGGACAACAAGATCCCCAAAATCCGATATCCGTAGCATTAGTTATGCTCCGCGAAAGGTAACAAGGTCAGGATGAGTGAAAAATCCAAAAATTAACAATGTTTAGCAATTAAGCCCAATAATGTAGAATAAAAAACAATGATTGTAAAAGTTCTCTAATTTCCGTCTCGCTCTGGCTTGTGCGGCTGTAAACTGCTATTTATGGTTATTTATCCTGACCTAACCCTAGTCCAAATTAAGGGCCTCTGAATAAGCTTTCCAACAAGGTATCATATGCCTTAATTGGACTTAAGATGAGTCTGTTAGGCCCATTTAACTGAAGGAACATCATGGCTCGCCCCGACCGGCCGAACTCGACCCCCGCCTACCAACGAAAGAGGTCCCCCTTCAGACACCGAGACAACATCCCTATGCCCCAACAAAAGCGAGTGAAAAACCAAAAAACAATTTCAATTACCATACCAAAAAAAACAATTTTTTAAAATTTTCTTTTCCATCTCTCTCCGGGGGGGGGGGGTGTTTTTACCCCCCTAACCCAACAAACTAAGGCCTCCAAAACCCAACAAGGAATCATTTGCCTTAATTGGGCTTAAGATGAGTAAGTTAGACCTATTTAAGAAAAGAAACATCATGGACTGCACACTGATCCGCGCCAAAGAACTTGGGACCCAATTTTGCCTTGATTTAGGCCTAATTTGATAATTCTTGTTAAACCTGAAATTGTAGGTCTCTTCCTTATCTTTCTAGGGACAGCAAGATCACCAAAATCCGATATCTGTAGCTCTAGTTATGCTCTACGCAAGGCAACAAGGTCAGGATGAGTGAAAAATCCGAAAATTAACATTGTTTAGCGATTAAGCCCAATTAAGCCCAATAAAGTAAAAGCAAAAACAATGATTGTAAAAGTTGTCTAATTTCCATCTCTCTGGCTTGTGTGGCTGTAAACTTCTATTAATGCTTATTAATCCTGGCCTGACCCTACACCAAATTAAGGGCCTCTGAAAAAGCTTTCCAACAATGTATCATATGCCTTAATTGGGCTTAAGATGAGTAAGTTAGGCCCATTTAAGTGAAGGAACACCATGGACTGCGCACTGATCCGCGCCAGAGAACTGGGGACCCAATTTAGCCTTCATTTTGTCCTAATTTGATAATTCTTGTGCAATCTGAAATTGTAGGTCTCTTCCTTATCTTTCTAGGGACATCAAGATCACCAAAATCCGATATTTGTAGCTCTAGTTATATTCTGCGCAATGCAACAAGGTCAGGATGAGTGAAAAATTCGAAAATTAGCAATGTTTAGCAATTAAGCCCAATAATGTAAAAGAAAAAACAACGATTGTAAAAGTTGTCTAATTTACGTCTCTCTCTGTCTTGTGCGGCTGTAAACTGCTATTTATGCTTATTAATCCTGACCTAACCCTAGAACAAATTAAGGGCCTCGGAATAAACTTTCCAACAAGGCATCATACTCCTTAATTGGGCTTAAGATGAGTAAGTTAGGCCTATTTAAGGGAAGGAACATCATGGACTGCTCACTGATCCTCGCCAGAGAACTAGGGACCCAATTTAGCCTTGATTTTGTCCTAATTTGATAATTCTTGTGAAACATGAAATTGTAGGTCTCTTCCTTATCTTTCTTGGGACAGCAAGATCACCAAAATCCGATATTTGTAGCTCTAGTAATGTTCTGCGCAAGGCACCAAGTTCAGGATGAGTGAAAAATACGAAAATTAACAATGTTTAGCAATTTAGCCCAATTAAGCCCAATAATGTAAAAGCAAAAACAATGATTGTAAAAGTTGTCTAATTTCCGTCTCTCTCTGGCTTGTGCGGCTGTAAACTGGTGTTTCTGTTTACTAATCCTGACCTAACCCTAGACAAAATTAAGGGCCTCTGAATAAGCATTCCAACAAGGTATCATATGCCTTAATTGGGCTTAAGATGAGTAAGTTAGGCCCATTTAAGTGAAGGAACATCATGGACTGCGCACTGATTCGCGCCAGAGTACTTGGGACCCAATTTAGCCTTGATTTAGGCCTAATTTGATAATTCTTGTGAAACCTGAAATCGTAGGTCTCTGCCTTATCCTTCTAGGGACAACAAGATTACCAAAATCCGATATCTGTAGCTCTAGTTATGCTCTGCGCAAGGCAAAAAGGTCAGGATGAGTGAAAAATCCGAAAATTAACAATGTTTAGCGATTAAGCCCAATTAAGCCCAATAATGTAAAAGCAAAAACAATGATTGTAAAAGTTGTCTAATTTCTGTCTCTCTCTGGCTTGTGCGGCTGTAAACTGCTATTTATGCTTATTAATCCTGGCCTAACCCTAGACCAAATTAAGGGCCTCTGAATAAGCTTTCCAACAATTTATCATATGCCTTAATTATGCTTAAGATGATTAAGTTAGGCCCATTTAAGTGAAGGGACACCATGGACTGTGCACTAATCCGCGCCAGAGAACTTGGGACCCAATTTAGCCTTGATTTTGGCCTAATTTGACAATTCTTGTGAAACCTGAAATTGTAGGTCTCTTCCTTATCTTTCTAGGGATAGCAAGATCACCAAAATCCGATATCTGTAGCTCTAGTTATGCTCTGCCCAAGGCAACAAGGTCAAGATGAGTGAAAAATCCGAAAATTAGTAATGTTTCGCAATTAAGCCCAGTAATGTAAAAGCAAAAACAACGATTGTAAAAGTTGTCTAATTTACGTCTCTCTCTGGCTTGTGCGGCTGTAAACTGCTATTTATGCATATTAATCCAGACCCAACCCTAGACCAAATTAAGGGCCTCTGAATAAGCTTTCCAACAAGGTATCATACACCTTAATTGGGCTTAAGATAAGTAAGTTACACATGTTTAAGTGAAGCAACATCATGGACTGTGCACTGATCCGTGCCAGAGAACTAGGGACCCAATTGAGCCTTGATTTTTGCCTAATTTGAGAATTCTTGTTAAACCTGAAATTGTAGGACTCTTCCTTATCTTTTTTGGGACAGCAAGATCACCAAAATCCGATATCTGTAGCTCTAGTTATGCTATGTGCAAGGCAACAAGCTCAGGATGAGTGAAAAATCCAAAAAATAACAATGTTTAGCAATTAAGCCCAAATAAGCGCAACAATGTAAAAGCAAAAACAATGATTGTAAAATTTGTCTAATTTTTGTCTCTCTCTCGGTTGTGCGGCTGTAAATAGCTATTTATACTTATTAATCCTCACCTAACCGTAGACCAAATTAAGGGCCTCCGAATAAGCTTTCCAACAAGGTATCATATGCCTTAATTGGGCTTAAGATGAGTAAGTTAGGCCCCTTTAAGTGAAGGAACCTCATGGATTGTGCACTGATCCGCGCCAGAGAACTCGGGACCCAATTTAGCCTTGATTTTGGCCTAATTTGACAATTCTTGTGAAACCTGAAATTGTACGTCTCTTCCTTATCTTTCTAGGGACAGCAAGATCACCGAAATTCGATATTTGTAGCTCTAGTTATGCTCTGCGCAAGGCAACAAGCTCAGGATGAGTGAAAAATCCGAAAAATAACAATGTTTAGCAATTAAGCCCAATAATGTAAAAGAAAAAACAATGATTGTAAAAGTTGTCTAATTTCCGTCTCTCTCTGGCTTGTGCGGCTGCAAACTACTATTTATGCTTATTAATCCTGACCTAACCCTAGACCAAATTAAGGGCCATGAATAAGCTTTCCAACAAGGTATCATATGCCTTAATTGGGCTTAAGATGAGTAAGTAAGACCCATTTAAGTGAAGGAACATCATGGACTACGCACTGATCCGCGTCAGGGAACTCGTGACCCAATCTAGCCTTGATTTTGGCCTAATTTGACAATTCTTGTGAACTGAAATTGCAGGTCTCTTCCTTATCTTTCCAGAGACAGCAAGATCACCAAAATCCGATATCTATAGCACTACTTATGCTCTATGCAAGGCAACGAGGTCAGGATGAGTGAAAAATCTGAAAATTAAGAATGTTTAGCAATTAAGCCCAATAATGTAAAAGCAAAAAACAATGATTGTAAAAGTTATCTAATTTCCGTCTCTCTCTGGTTTGTACGGCTGTAAACTGCTATTTATGCTTATTAATCCTGACCTAACCGTAGAACAAATTAAGGGCCTCTAAATAAGCTTTCCAACAATGTATTAGATGCCTTAACGAGGCTTAAGATGAGTAAGTTAGGCCCATTTAAGTGAAGGAACACAGGACCCGATCCATGCCAGAGAACCACCCAATTTAGCCTGATTGGCCTAATTGACAATTGTTGGACACCGAAATTGAGGCTCTCCACTTTAGGGACAACAATACACCAAAACGAATCGAGTCTGTTATGTCCGCAAGGCAACAAGGCAGATGAGGAAAAACCGATAATTAATAATGTTTAGCAATTAAGCCGAAAATGTAAAAGAAAACAAGAAAAGTTCAATTTCCGCTCGGTGGAGGTTAAACTCAATATTAATCCTGACCTAACCCTAGACCAAATTAAGGGCCTCTAAATAAGCTTTCCAACAAGGTATCATATGCCTTAATTGGTCTTAAAATGAGTCAATTAGGCACATTTAAGTGAAGGAACATCATGGACTGCGCACTGATCTGCGCCAGAGAACTCGGGACCCAATTTAGCCTTGATTTTGGCCTAATTTGACAATTCTTGTGAAACCTCAAATTGTAGGTCTCTTCCTTATCTTTCTAGGGACAGTAATATCACCAAAATCCGATATCTGTAGCACTTGTTATGCTCTGCGCAAGGCAACAAGGTCAGGATGAGTGAAAAATCATATAATTAACAATGTTTAGCAATTAAGCCCAATATTGTAAAAGCAAAAACAATGGTTGTAAAAGTTGTCCAATTTCCGTCTCTCTCTGGCTTGTGCGGCTGTAAACTGCTATTTATGCTTATTAATCCTGACCTAACCATAGATCAAATTAAGGGCCTCTGAATAAGCTTTCCTTAATGGTATCATATGCCTTAATTGGGCTTAAGATGAGTAAGTTAGGCCCATTTAAGTGAAGGAACATCATGGACTTCGCACTGATCCGCGCCAGAGAACTCGGGACCCAATTTAACCTTGATTTTGGCCTAATTTGACAATTCTTTTGAAACCTGAAATTATAGGTCTCTTCCTTATCTTTTTAGGGACAACAAGATCATCAATATCCGCTATCTGTAGCTCTAGTTATGCTCTGAGCAAGGCAACAAGGCCAGGACGAGTGAAAAATCATAAAATTAACAATGTTTTGCAATTAAGCCCAATAATGTAAAAGAAAAAACAATGATTGTAAAAGTTGTCTAATTTCCGTCTCTCTCTAGCTTGTATGGTTGTAAACTGCTATTTATGCTTATTAATCCTGACCTAACTGTAGACCAAATTAAGGGCCTCTGAATAAGCTTTCCAACAAGGTTTCATATGCTTTAATTGGGCTTAAAATGAGTAAGTTAGACCCATTTAAGTGAAGGAACATCATGGACTGCGCACTGATCCGCACCAGAAAACTCGGGACCCAATTAAGCCTTGATTATGGCCTAATTTGACAATTCTTGTGAAACCTGAAATTGTAGGTCTCTTCCTTATCTTTCTTGGGACAACAAGATCACCCAAATCCGATATATGTAGATCTTGTTATGCTCTGCGCAAGGTAACAAGGTCAGGATGAGTGAAAAATCCGATAATTAACAATGTTTAGCAATTAAGCCCAATAATGTAAAAGCAAAAACAATGATTGTAAAAGTTGTCTAATTTCCGTCTCTATCTGGCTCGTGCGATTGTAAACTGCTATTTATGCTTATTAATCCTGACATAACCATATACCAAATTAAGGGCCTCTGAATAAGCTTTCCTACAAGGTATCATATGCCTTAATTGGGCTTAAGATGAGTAAGTTAGGCCCATTTAAGTGAAGGAACATCATAGACTGCGCACTGATCCGCGCCAGGGAACTCGTGACCCAATCTAGCCTTGATTTTGGCCTAATTTGACAATTCTTGTGAAACCTCAAATTGTATGTATCTTCCTTATCT
>JAUPTC010000013.1:6913550-6931558 GCA_030762895.1 Sophora flavescens
AAAGTGTTAAAAGAATTGAAGTTAGCAATACTTTTAACGCCGGGCCGTTTGAAGAACCGACGCTAAAAGCGGCTCAACACTAGTGGAAAATATACATTAGACTTTAAATTATACGCCGCTTAACCAAAACTTGACGTTAAAAGGGAAAGCGCGGTGGCTGTTTTGTAAATATCAGACTTCATTAACTGATCGTTAACGCGGCTTGTTTTGCCGATCGACGTAAAAGTGAGTGCGGCAAGCTTTGTAAATATTAACATTTATTTGGCCGGACTAGTTTAATTTTAACTGACGTTAAAAGGTTTTTCAGAAATTATTAAAACTTTTAACGCCACTTGTTTATAAATCGGGATGTTATATGTGATTTTTACTTCGTTAAATAAATAATCGACGTGAATAATCAACCCATTCCTATCTTTTTTTCGTCATCTCCCCTGTCACTCTTAATGCAGATCATCACTCCATAAGTGCGGTTTATTTCAATTTTTTTTTTAAAAAGTTTATTTTTAATCTTAATTAATTAGCTTGAATTAGTAAATTAACAAATTCGGTGGCAAATTAAAATAAATAAACACTTAACATAAAACAAGTTATATGTATAATCAAATCGGATCTCAATGAAGGATTCATAAGTTACAATTACATGTTTAAAAGATAAAAATTACACAAGATAGCACTAGATCAAAATATAAAAGTTTCGGCTACAACATCATTTTTTCTCCAATTCGTCTCCTCGCACTCCAACATCGAACGCTCCCCTCCTCATTTGAAGCCGATGCTCCATCCGAATCTACACTTTGGGAGCCGGGGCAAGGGAAAGGGTGCACTGACTGTTTAAAGAATATTCTTGGGATAACCCACTGGTTTCCAAAGCCGAGGCTTGAACCGTAGCCCCGATTCTCCGTATGACGATGGTGTGTGCACCACATAATGCGATTTACACACCCTTCACCCATGTAATGCACTTACACAACCTCGTAAGTTGTTTGACCATTAAGACAGAGACCTTAAGTCTAGGTATAGGAAGAAAGAGGATGGAGTTAATCTCCATGGCAGAGCATATCAGGAAGCGTAAAATTAAAGGAAGGGAGGGTATTTATGTGAGTAGGGATGAAGTTACTAGGCCGTAAGTTGCTAAAAATTAAATTGACCATTAAGAGTATTATGTTCCAAGGCGCATTGGGAGTTGGCCCGGCAAACCATATATTATAAACGCGGAAAAGAAAACGCCCAAGGAATAGGAAGACCTTATACACTTTTAACGCCGGCTGTTGAACAAAATCAAGGTAAAAGTGTTTTTAAATAAAAATATTTATTTTTAACGCCGGTTGCTTATACAACCGACGTTAAAAGGTGATTTTTACTTCAGCTAAATAAACAATTGACGTAAATAATCCTATATCCCTATCCGAAATGCCCTCTCTCACACGTGTCCGTTAACGCCTTGTTGAAAAAAACTTAAGTTAAAAGTGTTTTTAACATACAAAATATTTATTTATAACCTTTTTTGTTTATACAAATGAAGTTACAAGAGATATTTTAACTTCAGTTAAATAAATAGCTGACGTAAATAATCCTATATCCCTAGCTATCTGAAATGCCCTGTTGTCACTCAATTAACACAGGTCTCAGAGCCATTTTGTGAAGGAATAGAAATATAGAGGAAAAGAAGAGGCAGTATTACAGACTGATACAGAAGAATGTTACTTTACACAACACTTTTAACGTCAGTTGTATTCAACAACGGACGTTAAAAGTGTTATTTTTTTAAAAATATTAATATTTAACGCCGCTTTGTTAATAAAACTGACGTTAAAAATTAATTTTAACGCCGCTTGTTTAATACAACCGACGTTAAATGTTGTTTTATATAGCTTACACCCGCGCGCCTCCCCGCACTTCCGCCGTACGCACGTCTCTTTCTCTTTTCATCACGCCAACCCTAAATCACTCTCAACCCTCACTCTCACTCTCACCCAAAGACAACCCTAATCGCGAGCTCATCTCCACCGCAACCACCGCGAGGGCTTCTTCGCCACCACCGTGAGGTACACTATTAACCCTAACTCGTCTTTTCCATTCATTCTTTGCAATAACTTGACGTACATCTCTCTTTCCCTTCCCGCGCACTAACTCTCCTTGTCCCTCTCGCTTCCTCAGCAACCACATCGAACGCTGGCCACCACTGAGCTCCCCTCCCCACCACCACGCGAGCACCTATTTCTCGTGAGTATTTAGGCACATTTTTGTATTTTTGGTTTTGAGTGTATGTTGAAACTGTAGTCCCGTAAGTTGAAACTTGAAACCGTGAGTTTGAGTTGTTTGGAATGTACGCCTCTTTTTGGTTTTGAGTGCATGTTGCTCGCTGGTTGATCTGTCACGGCCGTGATGCTAATCACGGCTAGGCCGTGATCGGCCTGCCTGCGTGATGGCATGGTTCTGTTCTGGGCTGGCACGCACGGCCGTGATGGACATCAACGCCAGGCCGTGACCAGTTCTTGGCAATTAATCTTTAAAACTATAGTTTTCAATCTCCGTATTGTCCTTATATTGGATATATATATGTTTTGTATATCTACAGGACCTATCTAGTTATGGATCGTAGTTGGATGGTTTGTAAGCGTACTAGTGCTGAGTATTTGAAGGGGGTGGGAGAATTTATAGAATTTGCTCAAAGGAATGTTCCTAATAGTAATGGAATGTTCTGTTGTCCTTGTGTCAAGTGTTTGAATACGAGGAAATGTACGATGAAGGATATACGTACTCATTTGATTTGTGAAGGGATTTGCTTGAGTTATACAAGATGGATATGGCATGGTGATATGTTGTTGAGTAGTAATACGGCGAGTGTCTCCCAAAGTGAGGACGTTGACGTAGATATGGAGGATGATCGAGTAGAGGACATGATCCGTGATATTGGACAAGAATCTTTTCATCGAGCGCATGTGTATGATAGGTTGTGCGGTGATGCGGATAAGCCTTTATATCCAGGGTGTACTACTCATACACGGTTGTTGCGTGGTGCTAAAATTGGTTTGTGTGAAGGCGAGAAATGGTTGGAGTGATAAAAGCTTCACGGAATTGCTTGAAGTGTTGAAAGACTTGCTTCCGGAGGACAACACATTGCCTCGACCGTAACTATGAGGCCAAGAAGTTATGGTGTCCTATGGGTATGGAGTATAAGAAGATACACGCATGCCCCAATGATTGCATATTGTACACCGGTGTTCATGAAGACAAACTCGATTGCCCCAAATGTGGGTTATCACGATACAAAGTGAAGGGTGGTGATGATGATGATGATGTTGATGATGTGAGAAAAAAGGGTCCTCCTCGCGAAAGGTGTTGTGGTATCTTCCAATAATTCCAAGGTTCAAGCGATTGTTTGCCAATGGGAAAGATGCGAAGAATCTTAGATGGCATAATGATGAGAGGAAACATGATGGAAAGGTTCGTCATCCTGCTGATTCTATTCAATGGAAGAATATCGATACTATGTTTCCGGATTTCGCCGATGAGCCAAGAAACCTAAGGCTTGGACTTGCTACGGATGGAATGAATCCTTATGGTAACATGAGTAGTATTCATAGTTCATGGCCTGTTCTGTTGGTGATTTACAACATGCCCCCTTGGTTGTGCATGAAACGCAAATACATGATGTTGTCTATGATGATTTCGGGCCCAAAGCAACCGGGAAATGACTTAGATGTTTATCTAGGTCTCTTGATTGAAGACTTGAAAACGTTGTAGGTGGAAGGTGTTGATGTAGTTGATGGGTATTCTCATGAGACTTTCAAGCTTCGTGCCATGTTATTTTGCACCATCAACGACTTTCCAAAGATACGGAACTTGTCCTGGCATGTGTCAAGGGGCATAAAGCATGCCCTATATGTGAAGAAGGCACATGCTACACTCCAGTTGCATCATGGAAAGAAGACGGTTTACCTTGGGCATCGGAGACTTCTTAGACGTGATCACCCATATCGTAAGATGAAAAAAAGCTTTTAATGGATGCCAAGAGACGTAAGAAGCGCCGACGGCCTTAATTGGAGAGCAGGTTTATCGGAGAGGTAAAGGACATCGATGTTATATTCGGCAAGTCCAAAAAGAAAGGTAAAGCTGTTGAGAAAAACATATGGAAGAAGAGGTCGATATTCTTTGATCTTCCATACTGCGCAAGCTTGATGTCGACAATCGCATTGATGTGATGCATGCGGAGAAAAATGTGTGTGATAGTGTGATCGGGACGCTTCTCAACATTCAGGGCAAGACAAAGGATGGTGTGAATGCTCGCCTCGACCTCGTTGCTATGGGTATACGAGAGCAGTTAGCTCCAGCTTGTTGAGGATGGTAAGCGGACTTATTTGCCGCCAAAGATGTCATACTTTGTCAAAAAAAGAGAGACAAAGTTTCAAGGGTGTCTTCAGGGCATCAAAGTTCCACATGGTTACTCTTCAAATATGAAGAGGCTTTGTCTCTAGTGATCTTAAATTGGTTGGCTTGAAGTCTCATGATTGTCACATCTTAATGCAACAACTTCTGCCCGTTGTTATTCGTGGTATTGCTACAAAAAATGTGAGACATGCCATTACTCGGTTGTGCTCATTCTTCAATTCTATATGTAGCAAAGTCGTTGACCCCCGTATGTTGGATGACTTGGAAGTTGAGGCTGCTACAATCTTGTGCCAATTGAAGATGTATTTTCCTCCTTCCTTTTTCGACATAATGGTTCACTTAATTGTTCATTTGGTGAGGGAGATTAGATTATGTGGGCCGGTTTTTCTGAGATGGATGTACCCAGTTGAGCGCTACATGAAGATCTTGAAAGGGTACGTGAAGAATCCTCATCGTCCGGAAGCATCTATTGTTCAAAGGTATGTTGCAGAAGAAGCTATTGAGTTTTGTTCGACTACCTTCATAACACCTGATCCTATAGGGGTTCCTAAGCCTCGGCATGATGAGATCAGATGTCAAGGTAAGGGTACACATGGCTTAAGAATTAATAGAAAGGATTGGGAGGAAGTGCTTCAAGCACATTTGTATGTATTGAACAACATCGAATGTGTTCACCTTTTTCTTATTTGAACATAAAAGAAAAGTCAATCAAGAAAACCCTCGAATGAGCGAAAGGTGGTTGTTGAACAAGCATAACAAGACTTTCTTACCATGGTTCAAGGAAGAAATGCTTAAGGATGGTAGTATCGCTTCGATGACGTAAAATGGCTAGCACGTGGGCCTAACTTCAACGTCATATGTTGGGCGGATACGATATAAATAACTTTTCCTTTTATACAAAGGAACAAGATAACAAGAGTACCATGCAAAATAGTGGGGTTATGATCGTGGCGAAGCAATGCACTTCTCTAGTGCAAAGGACACAAAACCCGGTCAAAGACCGGCACCTTACTTTGGATATATTGAAGATATTTGGGTGCTCGATTACACTAAGCTTACGGTGCTGGGTATTTAAATGTAAGTTGGTTGATAGTAACGGTGGTGTACAAACCGACGAATTGGGGTTCACATTGGTAGACCTCAACAAGTTAGGTCATATAAATGAGCCTTTCATAATGGCTTCACAAGCAAAACAAGTGTTTTACATCACTGATCCTTCTAACAAAAGGTTGTCCGTGGTTCTCCAAGGAAAAAGCATGTATAATGGTAGTGATGAAAATGAAGATTCAAATCTTGATATTCCTGAGACTCCTTCTTTTTCAACAAACATGCCTACTATAATCGAGGAGACACAGGTGGACGATGTACATGCCACTCGTGATGATCATCACGAAGGGATATTGATATAGGTAGTTTAAACTTAGTATACATTTATAACCTATGTTAATAAATTAATATATATTGTTTTGAACAGGCATACATTATATGGATCATTGTTCCATTTTTCCTTTGCAATTCTGTAATGTGTGTGATATTCTGTGTTACTGGGATATTTACTGAATGCAGGGATGGCTTAGGAGAGTGATATTTTAAAACTGAATTAAAAAAAAATACTATTAACGTCAGTTGTATCATACAACTGACGTTAAAAGTATTTTATAAAAATATACACTACACTATTAACATCCGTTGTTTACTACAACCGACGTTAAAATTAAGACCTTTAACGTCAGTTCTTTATAACAAATGACGTTAATTTTAACAAAATTTACGTCGGTTATGTTAAAGAACTGACGTTAATTTTGACAAAACTAACGTCAGCTGTGTTAAAGAACCGACGTTAATAGTGTTATATTTAACGTCGGTTCTCAACTGACGTTAAAAGTGTAACTTTTAACGTCAGCTGTATTTACGTCAGTCGGTATTCTGACGTAAAAAATCAATTTTAACTGACGTAAAAAGTACTTATTGCACCAGTGTCGATTGGTGTTGAGGGGGTATAGTGCTCATACTTCGGCCCCCTATATGAATGCTCGGATGTCCTTTTGAATTTCTGCTTGTCACTTCCGGCTCTCCTCTTCTATTTCCCTTCTCGTCTATCAGAATCATCGGTTCTTTCCCTCTTCTTAGACTCTTCTATTTCCTCCATGTTGATGAATCCGGCGGCTTTTCTCCTCAACTCATCCATGCTGGCTGGAGGCTTCCGAGCTAGATGTCTAGCGAAAGGGCCCCGGGTTGTAATCCGATCAAGATAGTATGCAGTGCTACATCGGCACTGAGATTTCGGATCGAAACAATCTCTTTACTGAATCTGGCCATAAAATCACGTAGAGACTCGTTTTTATGTTGCTTAAAATTTACCAGCGAGGCCGAGGTTTTTTGATGAGTTCGGCTCGTGGCAAATTGAGCATTGAATCTACTCATAAACGTGTCAAAGGAGTCGATTGACACTGGTGGTAGCTGGGTATACCAGCTCAACGCCGCGTCTTTCAGAGTGGTGGGGAAGACTTTACACATAACAGCATCATCATTGGTAAAGAGATATATCTGGGTGGTGAAGGCGTCTAAATGACGTTCTGGATCTGTGGTGCCATCATACCTGTCAATGTTTATTGATTTGTAATTGGCTGGTAGAGGAACTCCCATGATGGCATCAGTGAAGGGATGTCTCGGCCTCCACGCGGCAGTCCCTTCATTGGGCCTATTTTCCTGAAGTGAAAGTTCAGCGGCTGGTCTAGGAAATCCCTCCTCGTTTCTTCGGTCAACATGATGGGAAACACGAGGTTGAGAGATTTCTTCTTCTCTGTGCGTGTTCCTGGATCCTCCATTCCCAGCTATCTGGCGTTCTCTCTCATGAGGAGAAGAGGCAGATCGTTCTTTGCTTTGTTCTCGTTCAGGACGGTTGTTCTGCCGACGAATCTCTTCATTCTCCCTTCTCAACATTGCCACCGCGCGATGAGTTCTTGAATAATGGGATTGTTGGTCATCGTCGGTGGGTTTATGGATCGTTCTCCATTATCCCCATTGTTGGCATTCTCCACATTGTTGGCGTTCTCCAACCCCTCTCTCCTGCCGTTCCCGCTTCTTGTCCTCACCATTGTATATGGTATGGGAAAATTTTGCTTCGATTCCCACAGACGGCGCCAAATGTTTCGTCCAAATACCTCGGATATGAGATACTCGTCCGGTGAGATTCTATGGGAGTGTTTATGGAATAGCTTGACAGAATTGATATTCTGCTCCTACGTATCCCAAGTGGGAATCAAAGCTACGTAGTTCTAAGTGAGGGGGTTGGTCCCCTATTTATAGAGATATTTTGGTATAACAGTTTGAGTTGGACTGTTATTGAGATCCAATCTGATAGGATCGTATTATTATCATAACTAGATAAAGATAAGGATAAGGCTCCAAGTTATACGGAGGGATATTTGGATCATCGTTCCGGCTTATGCGGAGGGATATTTGGATCATCTGGTAAGATGTTCGGCTCAGTCAGTTGTGACTGGATTGCACGGGACCGAGATGTCTTCATCCGTGGTCTATTATGGGATAGGTCCGAGTATTTATGCTCGACTGACAAGTGTATTAACGAGTCCTCGGCTTTGGAGGAGTTCGGGTCAAGACCCACTTATATGAATAACCTCGGTCGGCCCATTGTATTAACAAGTCCTCGGCCTTACACTTTCGGCCGGTACAGTATCATATGCCTTAATTGGGCTTAAGATGAGTAAGTTAGGCCCATTTAAGTGAAGGAACATCATGGACTGCGAACTGATCCGCGCCAGAGAACTCGGGACCCAATATAGCCTTGATTTTTGCCTAATTTAACAATTCGTGTGAAACCTGAAATTGTAGGTCTCTTCCTCATCTTTCTTGGGACAACATGATCACCAAAATCCGATATTTGTAGCTCAAGTTATGCTCTGCGCAAGGCAACAAGGTCAGGATGAGTGAAAAATCCGAAAATTAACAATGTTTAGCAATTAAGCCCAATAATGTAAAAGCAAAAACAATGATTGTAAAAGTTGTCTAATTTCCGTCTCTCTCTGGCTTGTACGGCTTTAAACTACTATTTAGGCTTATTAATCCTGACCTAACCCTAGACCAAATTAAGGGCCATGAATAAGCTTTCCAATAAGGTATCATATGCCTTAATTGGGCTTAAGATGAGTAAGTTAGGCCCATTTAAGTGAAGGAACATCATGGACTGCACACTGATCCGCGCCAGGGAACTCGTGACTGATAAGCCTCTGGCTCATCTAGTTTTATGACCAGTAAGACCGTGGTTTTGTGCCAATTATATCTCGTTTTCACCCAAATTAGGCTTGATTGTCCTCAAGCAAGGTTTTGAGTCCCATAAGTAGTTTTAGGGTTATTTAGCCAGTTTTTGAGTCAAATAAAGCACTTATGACTATTTCATGTTTTCAGGTTGACTTAGAGTCCAACGAATGAAGGAAACAATGGAAATTGCAATCTGGAAACACTCGCCACGTGAGCAGATACTCGCCCCGCGAGAGTGAGGACCAGCCTGTGCCAGAAAAGTCATGTTCTCTGACTCGCCCCGCGAGCTATAGCTCGCCTCGCGAGACTGGAAGTCAGCAAGCATCACGGTCATCCCGTGATACCCATCACGGGCGTGAAGAGAAACCCCTGGAAGACAGAGATAATCACGGCCTGGCCGTGATAGGCATCACGGCTGTGACAACCCAGATTTTGAAGACTCGCCCCGCGAGAATTACACTCGCCTCGCGAAAACACAAATTCAAACTGGCGCCATTTTAATATTCGCCTCGCGAGAGGACACTCGCCTCGCGAGAATGCGCAGTTTCTGAAAGTTATAAATAGCTGTTTAGGGCAGAACAGAAGGATCTTTTTGCTAATCATTGTTTTCGAATTTCTCTGGTTGTATTGCATTTTTGATGGAGAACTAGTCTCCTTGATCAATCTAGAATTCGGTTCGCACCGACCGCTTGAGGTTATGTAATTCCTGATTTAATTGCTACTCTCTTTCAATATCTATTCTATATTCTCTGTTTGCTTAATTCAGTTTGTATCGAAAGGGTATTGATTTGTTTCGATGATTGTGTGTTCCTAAACTTAATCGCGTTTGCTTAATTCGCGTGCGTTCAATTCGTGTTTGCTTAATTCACGAAGGGCTTAATCCGTTTGCTTAATTCGGAATTAGGAACATATGTCTCGTAGCGTCGGTTTCGCTTGTTAATTGATGTTACAATCGAAAAGGGTTTAGAATCCGCTTAGGGCTTGGATTTATATGAACCGATGATAGTGGGAAACCGAAAGCAGTAGGTTGATCGCTTAGCTTAATTGGTAATTGTTTAGTTTACATTAGTTTTATGCTTTGTTTTCCTTGTTTAACTTGAAAACCAAACACCCCCCCCCCCCCAAGAAAACTGATTTTCTGCGATAATAACACTACAAGAGTCCTTGTGATACGATACCCGAGTTGTCGCATTCTAAACTACATTTTTACTAACCGCTCATCTTTTGACGCGTGCGCGACAGCGCGTCAGTGACCCAATCTAGCCTTGATTTTGGCCTAATTTGACAATTCTTGTGAAACTTGAAATTGTAGGTCTCTTCCTTATCTTTCTAGGGACAGCAAGATCACCAAAATCCGATATATATAGCTCTAGTTATGCTCTATGCATGGCAACAAGGTCAGGATGAGTCAAAAATCCGAAAATTAAGAAAGTTTAGCAATTAAGCCCAATAATGTAAAAGCAAAAACAATGATTGTAAAAGTTGTCTAATTTCCGTCTCTCTCTGGCTTGTACGGCTGTAAACCGTTATTTATGCTTATTAATCCTGACCTAACCATAGACCAAATTAAGGGCCTCTGAATAAGCTTTCCAACAAGGTATCAGATGCCTTAATTGGGCTTAAAATAAGTAAGTTAGGCCAATTTGAGTGAAGGAACATCACGGACTGCGCACTGATCCGCGCCAGAGAACTCGGGACCCAATTTAGCCTTGATTTTGGCCTAATTTAACAATTCTTGTGAAACCCGAAATTGTAGGTCTCTTCCTTATCTTTCTAGGGACAACAAGATCACAAAAATCCGATATATGTTGCTCTAGTTATCCTCTGCGCAAGGCAACAATGTTAGGATGAGTGAAAAATCTGAAAAATAACAATGTTTAGCAATTAAGCCCAATAATGTAAAAGCAAAAACAATGATTAAAAAAGTTTCCAATTTCCATCTCTCTCTGGCTTTTGCAGCTATAAACTGCTATTTATGCTTATTAATCCTTACCTAACCCTAGACCAAATTAAGGGCCTCTGAATAAGATTACCAACAAGGTATCATATGCCTTAATTGGGCTTAAGATGAGTAAGTTAGGCCCATTTATGTGAAGGAACACCATGGACTGCGCACTGATCCGTGCCAGAGAACTTGGGACCCAATTTAGCCTTGATTTTGGCCTAATTTAATAATTCTTGTGAAACCTGAAATTTTGGGTATCTTCCTTATCTTTCTAGGGACAGCAAGATCACCAAAATCCGATATCTGTAGCTCTAGTTATGCTCTATACAAGGCAACAAGGTCAGGATGAGTGAAAAATCCTAAAATTAACAATGTTTAGCAATTAAGCCCAAATAAGCCCAATAATGTAAAAGCAAAAAACAATGATTGTAAAAGTTGCTTAATTTTCGTCTCTCTCTGGCTTGTGCGTCTATAAACTACTATTTATGCATATTAATCCTGACCTAACCCTTGACCAAATTGAGGGCCTCTAAATAAGCTTTCCAACAAGGTATCATATGCCTTAATTGGGCTTAAGATGAGTAAGTTAGGCCCATTTAAGTGAAGGAATATCATGGACTGCGCACTGATCCACGCAAGAGAACCCGGGATCCTATTTAGCATTGATTTTGGCCTAATTTGACAATTCTTGTGAAACCTGAAATTGTATGTCGCTTCCTTATCTTTCTAAGGACAACAAGATCACCAAAATCAATATTTGTAGCTCTAGTTATGCTCTACGCAAGACAACAAGGTCAGGATGAGTGAAAAATCTGAAAATTAACAATGTTTAGTAATTAAACTCAATTAATCCCAATAATGTAAAAGCAAAAATAGTGTTTGTAAAAGTTGTGTAATTTTTGTTTCTCTCTGGCTTGTGTGGCTGTATACTGCTATTTAATCCTGACCTAACCCTAGACCAAATTAAGGGCCTCTGAATAAGCTTTCCAACAAGGTATCATATGCCTTAATTGGGCTTAAGATGAGTAACTTAAGCCCATTTAAGTGAAGGAATATCATGTACTGCACACTGATCTGCGCCAGAGAACTTGGGATCCAATTAGCCCTGATTTGGGCCTAATTTGACAATTCTTGTGAAACCTGAAATTGTAGGTCTCTTCCTTATCTTTCTAGGGATAGCAAGATCACCAAAATCCGATATCTGTAGCTGTTATTATGCTCTGTGCAAGGCAACAAGGTCAAGATGAGTGAAAAATCCGATAATTAACAATGTTTAGCAATTAATCCCAATAATGTAAAAGCAAAAACAATGATTGTAAAAGTTTTCTAATTTCCGTCTCTCTGGCTTGTGCAGCTGTAAACTGCTATTTATGCTTGTTAATCCTGACTGAACCCTAGACCTAATTAAGGGCCTCTGAATAAGCTTTCCAACAAGGTATCATATGCCTTAATTGGGCTTATGATGAGTAAGTTAAGCCTATTTAAGTGAAGGAACATCATGGAGTGCGCACTGATCCGCGCCAGAGAACTCGTGACCCAATTTAGCCACGATTTTGACCTAATTTGACAATTCTTGTGCAACTGAAATTGTAGGTCTCTTCCTTATCTTTCTAGGGACAGCAAGATCACCAAAATCCGATATCTGTAGCTCTAGTTATGCTCTGCGCAAGGCAACAAGGTCAGGATGAGTGAAAAATCCGAAAATTAACAATGTTTAGCTATTAAGCCCAATTAAGCCCAATAATGTAAAAGCAAAAACAATGATTGTAAAAGTTTTCTAATTTCCATATCTCTCTGGCTTGTAGGGCCGAACCGTTATTTATGCTAATTAAACCTAACCTTAAGGGCCTCTGAACAAGCTTTCCAATAAGGTATCATATGCCTTAAATGGGCTTAAGATGAGTAAGATAGACCCATTTAAATGAAGGAATATTATGGACTGCACACTGATCAGCGCCAGAGAACTCGGGACCCAAATTAGCCTTGATTTTGGCCTAATTTGTCAATTCTTGTCAAACTTGAAATTGTAGGTCTCTTCCTTATCTTTCTAGGGACAAAGAAGATCACCAAAATCCGATATATGTAGCTCTAGTTATGCTCGCGCATGGCAACAAGGTCGGGATGAGGAAAATCCGAAAATTAACAATATTTAGCCATTAAGCCCACATCTGTAAAAGCAAAAACAATGATTGTAAAAGTTATCCTATTTTCGTCTCTCTCGGCTTGTGCGGCCAGGAACTCGCTATTTATGCTTATTAATCCCGACCTAACCCTAGACCAAATTAAGGGGCCTTCTGAATAATCTTTCCTACAAGGTATCATATGCCTTAATTGGGGATTAAGATGAGTAAGTTAGGCCCATTGAAGTGAAGGAACATCATGGACGACAGATCGATCCACGCCAAAGAACTCGGGGACCCGATTTAGCCTTGATTTTGGCCTAATTTGACAATTCTTTATGAAACCCGAAATTTCAGGTCTCTTCCTTATCTTTCTAGGGACAAGATGATCACCAAAATCCGATATCTGTAGCTCCAGCTAGGCTCTAGGCCAATGCAACAAGGCGAGGTGAGTCAAAAATACGAAAATTAACAATGTTTAGAAATTAAGCCCAATAATGTAAAAGCAAAAACAATGGCATGGTGGTTGGTGCGCGGCAAACATGATTGGTTTTCGCCTTCTCCGCCTTCGTCCTTGTGTGGCTGTCAATTGCTATTTAGCGGATTAATCCTCGACTAACCCTAGACCAAATTAAGGGCCTTTGAATAAGTTTTCCAACAAGGTATCATATGCCTTAATTGGGATTAAGATGAGTAAGTTAGGCCCATTTAAGTGGAGGAACATCATGGACTGCGTACTGATCCGCCCCAAAGAAATCAGGACCCAATTTAGCCTTGATTTTGGCCTAATTTGTCAGTTCTTTTGAAACCCGAAATTGTTGGTCTCTTCCTTTCTTTCTAAGGACAAGAAGATCACCAAAATCCGATATCTGTACTCTGTAGTGCTCTCGCAAGGCAACAAGGTCGGATGAGGAAAAATCCGAAAATTAACAATATTTAGCAATTAAGCCCAATAATGTAAAAGCAAAAACAATGAGTGTCAAAGTTGTATAATTTCCGGCTCTCTCTGACTTGTGTGGCTGTAAAGTACTAATTATGCTGATTAATCCTCACCTATCCCTAGACCAAATTAGGGGCATCTGAATAAGCTTTCCAACAATGGTTCATATTCCTTTAATTGGCTGAAGAGATGGTAAGTTAGGCCCATTTAAGTCAAGGAACATCATGGACTTCAGATTCCGTCCGCAGAGAACTCGGACCCAATTTAGCATTGATTTTGGACAATTTATACAATTCTTTTGAAACCTGAAATTGTTGGTCTCTTCCTTATCTTTCTAGGGACAGAAGATCACCAAAATCCAATATTTGTAGCTCTAGTTGTGCTCTACGAAGGCAACAAGGTCGGGATGAGTGAAAAATCCGAAAATTAACAATGTTTAGAAATTAAGCCCAATAATGTAAAAGCAAAAACAATGATTGTAAAAGTTGTCTAATTTCCGTCTCTCTCTCGGCTTTTGCGGCTGTAAACTAATATTTATGCTTATTAATCCTAACCTAACCCTAGAACAAATTAAGGGCCTCTTAATAAGCTTACCAACAAGGTATCATATGCCTTAATCAGGCTAAGATGAGTAATTTAGGCCCATTTAAGTTAAGGAACATCATGGACTCTGCACTGATCACGCCTGAGAACACGGGACCTAATTTAGCCTTGATTTTGGACTAATTTGACAATTCTTGTGACACCTGAAATTGTAGTTCTCTTCCTTATCTTTCTCGAGGACAGAAGATCACCAAAATCCGATATATGTAGCTCTAGTTATGCTCCAGTAAGGCATCAAGGTCGATGAGTGAAAAATCTGAAAATTAGCAATTAAGCCCAATGATGTAAAAGTAAAAACAATGATTGTAAAGTGTGTCTAATTTCGTCTCTCTACCTAGGGTCAGAAACTAATATTTATGCTTATTAATCCCGACCAACCTCCTAGACCAAATTAAGGCCTCTGAATAAGCTTACCAACAAGGTAACATATGCCTTAATCAAAGAGAGTGTTAGGCCCATTTAAGTGAAGGAACATCATGGATCGCACCGATCCGCGCAGAGAACACGGGACATAATTTAGCCTTGATTTTTTCCTAATTTGACAATTCTTGTGACACCCAAATGTGGGTCTCTTCCTTCTCTTTCTAGGGACAACAAGATCACCAAAATCCGATATGTAGCGCTAGTTATGCTACGCAAGGCATCAAGGTCGGGATTAGTGAAAAATCCGAAAATTAGCAATTGTTATTAAGCCCATTAATGTAAAGCAAAAACAATGATTGTAAAAGTTGTCTAATTTCGCTTCTCTCTCTAGCCTTGCGGCTGTAAACTAATATTTATGCTTATTAATCCCGACCTAACCCTAGACAAAATTGCCTTTGAATAAGATTTCCAACAAGGTATCATATGCCTTAATGGCTAAAGATGAGCAAGTTAGGCCCATTTAAGTGAAAGAACATCATGCATTGCGCAATGATCCGCGCCGAGAACTCCGCACCCAATTTTGCCTTTGATTTTGGCCTAATTTGACAATTGTTATGGAAACTGAAATTGTAGGTCTCTTCCTCTTCTTTCGGTGACAGCAAGATCACCAAAACTGAGATATCAGTGGCTCTAGTTATGCTATGCAAAGCAACAAGGTCGATGAGTGAAAAATCCGAAAATTAACAATGTTTAAGTAATTAAGCCCAAAAATGTAAAAGCAAAAACAATGATTGTAAAAGTTGTCTAATTCCTTCTCTCTCGGCTTTGCGTCAGAAAATCACATTTATGCTTATTAATCCTGACTCTAACCCTAGACCAAATTAAGGGCCTCTGAATTAGTATTTCTAACAAGGTATCATTTGCCTTAATTGGGCTAAAGATGAGTAAGTTTGGCCCATTTAAGTGAAGGAACATCATGGACTGCGACGATCCACGCCAGGGAGAACTTGGACCCAATTTAGCCTTGATTTTGGCCTAATTTGACAATTCTTGTGAAACATGAAATTGTAGGTCTCTTCCGTATCCTTTCTAGGGACAGCAAGATCACCAAAATCCGAATATATGGCTCTAAGTTATGCTCTTCACATAGAAACAAGGTCAGGATGAGTGAAAAATCCGAAAATTATTAATGTTTAGCAATTAAGCCCAATTAAGCCCATTAATGTAAAGGCAAAAACAATGATTGTAAAATTTGTCTAATTTTCGTCTATCTCTGGCTTGTCATGCGGCTGTAAACTGCTATTTATGCTTATTAATCCCGATATAACCTTAGACCAAATTAAAGGCCTCCGAATAACCTTCCAACAAGGTTTCATATGCCTAAATTGGGCTTAAGATGAGTAGTTAGGCCCATTTAAGTGAAGGAACATCATGGATCGCATTGATCCACGCAGGGAGAACTCGAGACACAATTTAGCCTTGATTTTGGCCTAATTTGAAAATTTTTGTGAAAACTGAAATTGGAGGCTCTCATCCTTATCTTTCTGGGGACAAATAAGATCACCAAAATCGGATATCTGTATTTCTAGTTATGCTTTGCACAAGGCAACAAGGTCAGGATGAGTGAAAAATCCGAAAATTAACAATGTTTAGCCATTAAGCCCAATTAAGCCCAATAATGTAAAAGCAAAAACAATGATTGTAAAAGTTGTCTAATTTCGCCTTCCTCTCTGCAGCTTGGGGCTGTAAATTTGTTATTTATGCTTATTAACCTGACTAACCCTAGACCACATTAAAGGCATCGGAATTAAGCTTTCCAACAAGGTATCATATATGCCTAAATTGGGCTTAAGATGAGTAAGTAGGCCCATTTAGTGAAGGAACATCATGGATCGCGCACTAATCCACGCCAGAGAACTCGAGACCCAATTTAGCCTTGATTTTGGCCTAATTTGACAATTCTTAGAAACATGAAATTGCAGGTCTCTTCCTTATCTTTCTAGGGACAGCAAGATCACCAAAATCCGATATCCGTAGCTTTAGTTATGCTCCTGGTGGCAACAAAGTCGTGGATGAGTGAAAAATCCTAAAATTAACAATGTTTAAATTAGCCTAATTAAGCCCAATAATATAAAAAGGAAAAACTGTTGATTGTAAAAGTTGTCAAATTTACGTCTCTCTCTCGGCTTAAAGTGCTGTAAATCGTTATTACGCTTATTAATCTTGATTTAACCCTAGAACAAATTAAGGGCCTGACAAAGCTTTCCAACAAGGTATCATATGCCTTAGTTGGGTTGCAGATGAGTGCTTAGGCCCATTTAGGTGAAGGAACATCATGGGCCTTGTACGATCCGCGCCAAAGAACTCGGGACCCAATTTAGCCTTGATCTTGGCCTAATTTTACAGTTCTTGTGAAACCTGAAATTGTAGGTCTCTTCCTTATCTTTCTAGGGACAGCAAGATCGGTAAAATCCGATATCTGTAGCTCTAGTTATGCTCTGCGCAAGGCAACAAGGTCAGGATGAGTGAAAAATCCAAAAATTAACAATGTTTAGCAATTATGCCCAATTAAGCCCAATAATGTAAAAGCAAAAACAATAATTGCAAAAGTTGTCTAATTTGCATCTCTCTTTGCCTTGTGCGTCTTTAAACTGCTATTTATACTTATTAATCCTGACGTAACCCTAGACCAAATTAAGGGCCTCTAAATAAGCTTTCTAACAAGGTATCATATGCCTTAATTGGGCTTAAGATGAGTAAATTAGGCTAATTTAAGTGAAGGAACATCATGGACTGCGCACTGATCCGCGCTAGAGAACTCGGGACCCAATTTAGCCTTGATTTTGGCCTAATTTGACAGTTTTTGTGACACCTGAAATTGTAGGTCTCTTCCTTATCTTTCTAGGGACCGCAAGATCACAGAAATCCGATATCTGTAGCTCCAGTTATTCTCTGCGCAAGGCAACAAGGCCAAGATAAGTGAACAATCCGAAAATTAACAATGTTTAGCAATTATGCCCAATAATGTAAAAGCAAAAACAATGATTGTAAAAGTTGTCTAATTTCCGTCTCTCTCTGGCTTGTGCGGCTGTAAACTGTTATTTATGCTTATTAATCTTGACCTAACCCTAGACCAAATTGAAGGCATCTGAATAAGCTTTCCAACAAGGTATCATATGCCTAAATTGGTCTTAAGATGAGAAAGTTAGGCCCATTTAAGTGAAGGAACATCATGGTGCACCGATCCGCGCGAGAACTCGGGACCCAATTTAGCCTTGCTTTTGGCCTAATTTGACAATTCTTGTGAAACATGAAATTGTAGGTCTCTTCCTTATCTTTCTAGGGACAAGCAGATCACCAAAAT
>JAUPTC010000013.1:6932058-7031113 GCA_030762895.1 Sophora flavescens
AAAGGATGAAGAAATTGTTAAGGCTACTCCCCGAGCCTACCGATGAGGCTACTCCTGAGCCGGTGGTTGAAGTTGAAACGAGAGAGTATATAGATCACCCATTCCATTTCCACACGTAATTCGGAAAAATTTGAAGATGAGTGGTGAGAATAAAGAGAAGGAGATTCTTGATGTTTTCGGAAAAGTAGCCGTTAACATCCCACTGTTGGATGTGATCAAGCAAGTGCCCGGATATGCTAAATTTCCTGAAGGACCTATGCACTAACAAGAGGAAGATGAAGACTAATGAGAGGGTTGACTTGGGAATGAATGTCTCAGCCGCTTATCCAGCCAAAGATAGAGAGAGTTGCTTCTATAGGCCCTAATCAAGTCACGCCACAAAAGTGCAAGGATCCAAGCACCTTCACTATCCCATGCACTATTGGGGACAAGAAGTTTGAGAACCGTATGTTGGACTTGGGAGCATCAATCAATGTCATGCCTACCTCCATCTTTAATAACCTTGATCCGGGACCATTGCGATAGATCAGTGTCTTACCATTCAGTTGGCTAACAGGACCAGTGCCCGACCCATGGGGATGGTAGAGGATGTCCTAGTGCAAGTTGATGATTTGATATTCCCTGCAGACTTCTATATCCTAGATATGGCAGGAGAGACCCAGTCAAGTAGATCACCCATAATCTTGGGGAGACCGTTCATGATGACATCCAAGACCAAGATTGATGTTTATGATGGGACTATGTCGATGGAGTTTGGTGGTATTGTGGCCAAATTCAAGATTTTTGATGCTATGAAACACCCAGTAGAGGAGCACTCAGGATTCCACTTAGAGTTGCTTTGCCGAGCTCATTGAGGACACTCATGATGACCTTATTTCTGATTTTCCCCGTTATTTCTCGGTTTTGATGATGTATATACTTGTACTAACTCGCACTAACACTAACCCATGTTCTGTTTGTTCCGAGTTTTTGGATTTAACATTGCAGGGTGAGGATGATAGTGAAAGTGATACTGAAAGTGAAGCTGTTTACTTAGCAAAAGTCCTTGACCCTATGAATGCTCCCAATGCTCCATCTGTTGAGCAGCCGCCTCCTTTGGAACTCAAACCACTTCCCCGAGAACTTAAAGTATGCCTACTTGGGGAGGGATGCAACATTGCCATCATCATTTCCTCCACCTCAACTCGATCGAGAAGACAAGCTTTTAGAAGTTCTCAAGAAGAACAAGAAAGCCATTGGGTGGACATTGGCCGATATTCCAGAATTAGCCCTCCGCATGCATGCACAGAATTTTACCGAGGATGGGGCTAAAGATCTGGAGACAGCCCAAAGGCGACTTAACCCACCGATTCTGGATGTGGTAAAGAAAGAGGTGACCAAGCTTCACAGCAGGTATTATCTATCCCATTTCGATAGTTCTTGGGTAAGTCCGGTTCAAGTTGTACCAAAGAAATCTGGTTTAACAAAGTAGTTAGGAATGAAAATAATGAACTTGTGCCTACTAGAGTCCAGAATATTTGCGAGAGTTTGTATAGACTATAGGAAGCTAAACCAGGCCACCGAAAGGATCATTTTCCTTTGCCGCTCATAGATCGGATGCTAGATCGACTGGTCGGGTCGATCCCATTATTGTTTTCTAGATGGCTTTTCCGGGTATTTCCAGATTTATATTGCCCCCGAGGATCGGGGAAAAGACCACCTTCACGTGCCCCTTCGAGACGCTTGCTTATAGGAGGATGCCATTTGGCCTCTGTAATGCTCCCTGGCACCTTTCAAAGATGCATGCTTAGTATTTTCTCCGATTTTATTGAAAACCGCATAGAGGTGTTTATGGATGATTTTCTCGTGTATGGCTCCTCTTTTGATGCTTGTTTGCATAGTCTAGATCTAGTTCTTCGTAGATGCATTGATACCGATTTGATTCTCAATTATGAGAAATGCCATTTCATGGTAGAACAAGGGATAGTATTGGGTCATGTAATTTCCAAAGAGGGTAATTCTGTGGATCCTGCAAAAATAAATGTAATTGCTTCATTGCCCTACCCATCTTGCGTACGCGAGATACGTTCCTTTCTTGGACATGCAGGTTTCTACAGGCGCTTTATAAAGGACTTCAGCAAGATAGCACTACCACTGTCAAATCTGCTGAAAAATGATGCCCTGTTCAAGTTTGATGAAAAGTGCAAAGATTCGTTTGACCATCCAAGAAGGCGCCGACTTCTACCCCCGTCATCCAGCCCCCGTGACCGACACTACCTTTTGAACTGATGTGTGATGCCTCAAATTTTCTTAGTAGGGCAGTTCCCGCACAAAGGGTGGGCAAAGTTGCCCATGTAATTCACTATGCTTCTAGGACCCTAGATGTCGCACAGGCAAATTACACCACCACTGAGAAAGAGCTGCTAGCTATTGTATTTGCACTTGACAAGTTTAGGTCTTATTTGTTAGGTTCTAGGGTAATCATTTTTTACTGACCATGCAGCTTTGAAATACCTGTCAAGAAGCCGGAAGCTAAGCCAAGACCGATCGGTGGATGCTTTTGCTTCAGTGAATTCAATGTGGAGATAAAGGATAAAAGTGGAGCCGAAAATCTGTAGCAGATCATTTGAGTAGGATAGCAAGGGATGAGGATACATTTCCCATCCAAGATGATTTCCCGATGAGAGATTGTTACATATGTATGGGGTAACCCCCGGTTTCCGACATTGTAAATTTTCTAGTTCTTGGGTGTTGTTCCCTGCAGTACGTGTAGACAAGTTCCATAAGTCAAGAGCGATGCAAAGTATTATGTGTGGGATGACCCCTATCTGTGGAAGTTTTGCAGTGACCAAGTCATTCGGAGGTGTGTACCCGAGCATGAGACAGAGTCCATCCCCGCATTTCTCACATGCCTCTCCAGTTGAGGACACTTTGGACCTCAAAGGACAAGCAAGAAAAGTCCTGGACTCCGGGTTCACTTGCCCACACTTTTTAGGGATTCATATGAGGTATATAAGAGTTGTAAAGAATGTCAAATAACAGGCCCGGCAATCACTTCGTAGGAGTGAGATGCCCCAACACCCCATGCTCTTTTGTGAAGTTTTTGATGTGTGGGGATGGACTTCATGGGTCCCTTCCCTCCTCTTCTTTTGGTTTTGTATATATTTTGTTGGTCTGTAGATTATGTTTCAAAGTGGGTGGAAGCAATCCCCACTAGGACTAACGATGCTCGATTGTTTCAAAATTTGTTAGGTCCAACATTTTTGCAGGTTTGGTATACCCAAGGCCATCATCAATGACCGGGGCACGCATTTTTGCAAAATGTAACCATGGAGGCCCTACTTAGAAAATATGGGGTTGTACATAGAGTGTCTACCGCTTACCACCCACAAACCAATGGCCAAGCTTGAAATATCCAACAGGAGATCAAGCAAATTCGCGAGAAGATGGTGCAGCCTAATAGGAAGGAATGGAGCCGCCGTCCTGGAAGACGCACCGTGGGGCCCAGAGGACTGCTTTTAAGACACCTATAGGGATGTCCCCCTTCCGGCTAGTTTTTGCAAGGCATGTCACCTCCCGGTGGAGGTTGAGCATAGAGCATCTTTCGGGCAGAAAGTGTTGTAATATGGATATGAATAAACCGTGTTGAAAGAAAAGCTGCAATGCAGCAACTTGAGGAGCTTAGGCTTGAAGCCTATGAAAGCTCCAAGATTTATAAAGAAAAGACAAAACAATTTCATGATAGAATGATTGTTAGGAAAGAGTTTTTGTGGGCCAGCTAGTATTATTGTTTAACTCCACCTAAATCGATGGTCGGGAAACTTAGGTCCAAATGGGATGGCCCCTTTGTCATTACTAATGTGTTTCCTTATGGTGCAAGAGAGATTACACGTGCAGGTACACACAAGCCTTTCAAGGTTAATGGGCAGAGGTTGAAGCCGTTCCATAGTGTGGATGTTTGCGACCATGCGGATGCCAATGTTGAGGAGCTATCTTTGGATGCTCCAACCTACACCGATGCTTGATCGGGAGTTTCTTTTCCTTTCCCTCACCGATTGTAAAGTCTGTTGTTGTTCATTGAGGACAATGCCTGTTTTAAGTGTGGGGGGAGGGAACTAGTTGTAGTTTTTCTCTTCTTTGAATAAAGTTTTCTTTTCTTTGAATAAATCTCCTGAATAATTTGAGAAGGTCAGGAGCATTTGGGTGTTGAGTCTTTTGATTGGCAAGTTTGTTAGATTTTGATTGATGTTGCACAGATTGCTTGCATGATTAATATGTGATGATTCCCCTAGGCTGAAAAAAATGTTGAAAAATTTTGTAATTCCCATGTGAAATTGAAAACTGAACTTTGGGATTTTGTTGTGATAGCATGATGAATGATAAGTTTGGGGTGATAGGAAGCACACACTAGGGATAGTATCTCTTTCCAACAATTTGCATGAATGTCCAGGTGAGGTTTTGAGCCTCCAACATGTTTTAAAATGTGTGAAAATCACTTTCAAGTTGCACTTCCCTGGATTTGATTGAATCTCTTTTTGGTTTGCATGATTATATGTGAGTAGCAAATGATTTAGGCTGTTTCTTTGTAAATAGCTACTTGGCCTGAACAAACTAATTCCTATTGCATGTTCCCTAGTTAGCCCTTTTGAGCCTATTAGCCTATTAGTTCTTGATAACCTAATGTTATAAGCCCAAAAATCTGGAAAACCATGTTAACCCGATCTTAGGATTAGGAGAGCATGTAATCTTAGAATGGGTGCAAGAAACTAAGTTTGGGGTGGCTGCAAGGTGTAATATGTTGTTGGGATTGGAAAAGAAAAAAAGAAAAAAAGAAAAAAAGGAAAAAAAAGAAGCCAAAAGCTTGTGAAAGAAAAAGTGTACAAATTGGAAAAAAAAAAACAAAAAAAACAAAAAATGCAAATATACAAAAATGCCAAAAAGAAATAAAGAGAGCTGTAGCCACCCAGAAGTGTAAAGAAAAAAAATAAAGAAAGGAGCTTGAGTGAATTTCTATGTGTAAATATAGTTCATGCTCTCTTAGTTCCTAGGGTCTTCAGCTTAGTTCCTTTTGTATATCCTACCCTTAGCCAGGCCCCATTACAACCCAATAAAGACCTTCTGATGTTGCTTGCTTGTTTTCTGTGGGAGCCATTTTGAGATGAAAAGCAAATTTTTGGGAAGTGTACTTGAGAAGTGAAACTGAGTGCAAATTGTTAGCCTGACATAAACTGAGTGTCTGAGTGAACGAGTAATGCCCTTGTGAGGAAGGCAGTTGTTTGGATTTGGTGATCTCCCTCTTGTGTGTGACTTAGATCCCCTGCTTAGATTTCTGATTGTTTTCATGATGAAACTCTCAAATGTTTAGAATAAATGAATATGGGGATTGCTCTGTTTGAAAAGGGGGAAACAATGAAGAAAATACTGTTTTTGATGTATTGCTTGAATGTGTGCAATGTTGATTGAATCTTTTGAGCTTGCCAGTCTTGAGACTTTTTTTTTTTTTTGAGTCTTAGTTTGCTTGGGGACAAGCAAAGTTTAAGTTTGGGGTATTTTGATAAGCCTCCTGCTCATCTAGTTTTATAGCTAGTATGATCGTGGTTTTGTGCAAATTATATCGTATTTTCACCCAAATTAGATTAGATTGTCCTCAAGCAAGGTTTTGAGTCTCTAGAGTAGTTTTAAGTTAATTTAGCTAGTTTTAAGTCAAAATAATACACTTATGCTTATTTCCTTGTTTTCGTGTTAAGTAGAAGTTGAGAAAATAAAGAGAGGGATTCGCCCCATGAAAGCCATGCTCGCCTCGCGACCCGAAGCCTCCTGACTGTTCCAAGAAATTGCTAAGTCTCCGGGTCGCCTCGCGAAGAAGGTCTCGCCCCATGAGTCTTCCAAACCTGAAAAAGTCGGGAGACGATCACGGCTTGCCCGTGTTGAAGGTCATGGCCGTGGGCGTTTTGAAGTCAAGAGTCTCGCCTCGCGAGCATCCCTTCGCCTCGCGAATCTGAAAGTCAGAGAGCATCACGGTTAGGCCCTGATGGCCATCACGGGCGTAAGGAGGAAACTCTTCATATCCTCGCCTCGCGAGAGTCACTTCGCCTCGCGAGAATGCCAAGAGTTGCTGACAGTTCATGAAATTCGCCTCGCGAATGTTTGCTCGCCTCGCGAGCCCTCTAAATTCTGAAATTGTATAAAAGGCTGTTCTGAATATTTTGTAGAGACTTTTGCATCTCCAACTTTCGAATATACATTTTCTCTGTGATTTCATTGTTGCCATGGAGCACTAAGTCCTAGGATTAGTCTACTGTTTGAGGATCCTATATACTTGAGGTTATGTAAATCCCTATTTTAATTGCTTTTCCCTTTTCAATATCATATTGCATATTTCTGTTTGTTATTTCAGGAGTGTGTAATATTGTATTGATTTGTTTCAGTGATGTAAAGTTCCTATACATAATCGCGTTTGTTAATTCGTGTGTGTTCATTCATGATCGTTTGATCATAAGCGCTTAATCCCGTTTGTTATTTCGGGAATAGGAATTTGCATCCATAGTAGCAATTACGTTGTTAGTTGTTACTGTAACTGAAAGGGGATTAGAATCTGCTTAGGGCTTGGGTTTACATTAACCAAGGATAGTTGGGAATTCTTGACATTAGATTAATCATTGTTTGATAACTGATAATCCCTTTTCAACTGCTTTGTTTTTGATTGCTCTGTTTTGTTTGTTTCTTAATTGCATTCCAATCCAAACCCCCCCCCCCCCCCCCCCAAACTTATTTTTGTGAAAAGTAATATTCTCAGAGTCCTTAGAGACGACATCCGAGTTGTCGCACTATACTACACTTTTAAACCCGCTCGTCCTTTTTGGCGCGTGCGCGACAACGCGACCAAAAAGCAAAAACAATAATTATAAAAGTTGTATAATTTCCATCTCTCTATGGCTTGTGCCGCTGTAAACTGCTATTTATGCTTATTAATCCTGACCTAAACTGGACCAAATTAAGGGCCTCTGAATAAGCTTCCAACAAGGTATCATATGCCTTAATTGGGCTTAAGATGAGTAAGTTAGGTCCATTTAAGTGAAGGAACATCATGGACTGCGCACTGATCTGCGGCAGAGAACTCGGGACCCAATTTAGCCTTGATTTTGGCCTAATTTGACAATTCTTGTGAATTCTGAAATTGTAGGTCTCTTCCTTATCTTTCTAGGGACAGCAAGTTCACTAAAATCCGATATCTGTAGCTCTAGTTATGCTCTGCGCAAGGCAACAAGGTCAGGATGGGTGAAAAATCCGAAAATTAACAATGTATAGTAATTTAGCCCAATTAAGCCCAATAATGTAAAAGCAAAAAAGAATGATCGTAAAAGTTGTCTGATTTCCATCTCTCTCTGCCTTGTACGACTGTAAACTGCTATTTATGCTTATTAATCCTGACCTAACCCTGGACCAAATTTAGGGCCTCTGAATAAGCTGTCCCACAAGGTAACATATGCCTTAATTGGGTTTAAGATGAGTAAGTTAGGCTCATTTAAGTGAAAGAACATCATGAACTACACACTAATCCGCGCCAGAGAAATCGATACCCAATTTAGCCTTGATTTTGGCCTAATTTGACAACTCTTGTGAAACCTGAAATTGTAGCTCTCTTTCTTATCTTTCTAGGGACAGCAAGATCACCAAAATCCGATATCTGTATCTCTAGTTATGCTCTGTGCAATGCAACAAGGTCGGGATTAGTGAAAAATCCAAAAATTAACAATGTTTGGCAATTAAGCCCAATAATGTAAAAGCAAAAACAATGATTGTAAAAGTTTTCCAATTTCCATCTCTCTCTGGCTTTTGCGGCTATAAACTCCTATCTATGCTTATTAATCCTGATCTATCCCTAGACCAAATTAAGGGCCTCTGAATAAGCTTTTCAACAAGGTATCATATGCCTTTATTGGGCTTAAGATGAGTAAGTTAGGCCCATTTAAGTGAAGGAACACCATGGACTACCCACCGATCCGCGCCAGAGAACTCGTGACCCAATTTAGCCTTAATTCTGGCATAATTTGGCAATTCCTGTGATACCTGAAATTGTAGGATTCTTCCTTATCTTTCTAGGGACAGCAAGATCACCAAAGTCCGATTTTTGTAGCTCAAGTTATGCTCTACGCAAGGCAACAAGGTCATGATCAGTGAAAAATCCAAAAATTAACAATGTTTAGCAATTAAGCCCGATTAAGCCCAATACTGTAAAAGCAAAAACAATGATTGTAAAAGTTGTCTAATTTCAGTCTCTCTCTGGCTTGTGCGTCTCTAAACTGTTATTTATGCTTATTAATCCTGACCTAACCCTAGACCAAATTAAGGGCCTCTGAATAAGCTTTCCAACAAGGTATCATATGCCTTAATTGGGCTTAAGATCAGTAAGTTAGGCCCATTTAAGTGAAGGAACATCATGGATTCGACCGATCCGCGCCGAGAACTCGGGACCACCGCCCCCCCGACCCATTTAGCATTGATTTTGGCCTAATTTGACAATTCTTGTGAAACCGAAATTGTAGTCCTTCCTTATCTTTCTAAGGACAACAAGATCACCAAAATCAATATTTGTAGCTCTAGTTATGCTCTACGCAAGAAAACAAGGTCAGGATGAGTGAAAAATCTGAAAATTAACAATGTTTAGTAATTAAACTCAATTAATCCCAATAATGTAAAAGCAAAAATAGTGTTTGTAAAAGTTGTGTAATTTTTGTTTCTCTCTGGCTTGTGGTTGTAACTGTTATTTATGCTATTTAATCCTGACCTAACCCTAGACCAAATTAAGGGCCTCTGAATAAGCTTTCCAACAAGGTATCATATGCCTTAATTGGGCTTAAGATGAGTAAGTTAAGCCCATTTAAGTGAAGGAATATCATGTACTGCACACTGATCTGCGCCAGAGAACTTGGGACCCAATTAGCCCTGATTTGGGCCTAATTTGACAATTCTTGTGAAACCTGAAATTGTAGGTCTCTTCCTTATCTTTCTAGGGATAGCAAAATCACCAAAATCCGATATCTGTAGCTGTTATTATGCTCTGTGCAAGGCAACAAGGTCAAGATGAGTGAAAAATCCGATAATTAACAATGTTTAGCAATTAATCCCAATAATGTAAAAGCAAAAACAATGATTGTAAAAGTTTTCTAATTTCCGTCTCTCTGGCTTGTGCAGCTGTAAACTGCTATTTATGCTTGTTAATCCTGACTGAACCCTAGACCTAATTAAGGGCCTCTGAATAAGCTTTCCAACAAGGTATCATATGCCTTAATTGGGCTTATGATGAGTAAGTTAAGCCTATTTAAGTGAAGGAACATCATGGAGTGCGCACTGATCCGCGCCAGAGAACTCGTGACCCAATTTAGCCACGATTTTGACCTAATTTGACAATTCTTGTGCAACTGAAATTGTAGGTCTCTTCCTTATCTTTCTAGGGACAGCAAGATCACCAAAATCCGATATCTGTAGCTCTAGTTATGCTCTGCGCAAGGCAACAAGGTCAGGATGAGTGAAAAATCCGAAAATTAACAATGTTTAGCTATTAAGCCCAATTAAGCCCAATAATGTAAAAGCAAAAACAATGATTGTAAAAGTTTTCTAATTTCCATATCTCTCTGGCTTGTGCGGCTGTAAACTGTTATTTATGCTAATTAAACCTAACCTTAAGGGCCTCTGAACAAGCTTTCCAATAAGGTATCATATGCCTTAAATGGGCTTAAGATGAGTAAGATAGACCCATTTAAATGAAGGAATATTATGGACTGCACACTGATCAGCGCCAGAGAACTCGGGACCCAAATTAGCCTTGATTTTGGCCTAATTTGTCAATTCTTGTCAAACTTGAAATTGTAGGTCTCTTCCTTATCTTTCTAGGGACAGCAAGATCACCAAAATCCGATATATGTAGCTCTAGTTATGCTCCGCGCATGGCAACATGGTCAGGATGAGTGAAAATCCGAAAATTAACAATATTTAGCCATTAAGCCCAATACTGTAAAAGCAAAAACAATGATTGTAAAAGTTATCCTATTTTCGTCTCTCTCTGGCTTGTGCGGCTGTGAACTGCTATTTATGCTTATTAATCCTGACCTAACCCTAGACCAAATTAAGGGCCTCTGAATAATCTTTCCTACAAGGTATCATATGCCTTAATTGGGATTAAGATGAGTAAGTTAGGCCCATTGAAGTGAAGGAACATCATGGACAGCGCACTGATCCACGCCAAAGAACTCGGGGACCCGATTTAGCCTTGATTTTGGCCTAATTTGACAATTCTTATGAAACCTGAAATTTCAGGTCTCTTCCTTATCTTTCTAGGGACAGCATGATCACCAAAATCCGATATCTGTAGCTCCAGTTATGCTCTGCGCAATGCAACAAGGCCAGGATGAGTCAAAAATACGAAAATTAACAATGTTTAGAAATTAAGCCCAATAATGTAAAAGCAAAAACAATGATTGTAAAAGTTGTCTAATTTTCGTCTCTCTCTGGCTTGTGCGGCTGTCAATTGCTATTTAGGCGTATTAATCCTGACCTAACCCTAGACCAAATTAAGGGCCTTTGAATAAGTTTTCCAACAAGGTATCATATGCCTTAATTGGGATTAAGATGAGTAAGTTAGGCCCATTTAAGTGGAGGAACATCATGGACTGCGTACTGATCCGCCCCAAAGAAATCAGGACCCAATTTAGCCTTGATTTTCGCCTAATTTGACAGTTCTTGTGAAACCTGAAATTGTAGGTCTCTTCCTTTTCTTTCTAAGGACAGCAAGATCACCAATTCCGATATCTGTAGCTCTAGTTAAGCTCTGCGCAATGCAACAAGGTCAGGATGAGCGAAAAATCCGAAAATTAACAATATTTAGCAATTAAGCCCAATAATGTAAAAGCAAAAACAATGATTGTCAAAGTTGTATAATTTCCGGCTCTCTCTGACTTGTGTGGCTATAAAGTACTAATTATGCTGATTAATCCTCACATATCCCTAGACCAAATTAGGGGCATCTGAATAAGCTTTCCGACAATGGTTCATATTCCTTAATTGGGCTTAAGATGAGTAAGTTAGGCCCATTTAAGTAAAGGAACATCATGGACTTCGCACTGATCTGCGCCAGAGTACTCGGTACCCAATTTAGCATTGATTTTGGCATAATTTATCAATTCTTTTGAAACCTGAAATTGTTGGTCTCTTCCTTATCTTTCTAGGGACAGGAAGATCACCAAAATCCAATATTTGTAGCTCTAGTTGTGCTCTGCGCAAGGCAACAAGGTCAGGATGAGTGAAAAATCCGAAAATTAACAATGTTTAGAAATTAAGCCCAATAATGTAAAAGCAAAAACAATGATTGTAAAAGTTGTCTAATTTCTGTCTCTCTCTGGCTTTTGCGGCTGTAAATTGCTATTTATGCTTATTAATCCTAACCTAACCCTAGAACAAATTAAGGGCCTCTTAATAAGCTTTCCAACAAGGTATCATATGCCTTAATTGGGCTTAAGAAGAGTAATTTAGGCTCATTTAAGTCAAGGAACATCATGGACTCCGCACGGATTCACGCCAGAGAACTCGGGACCCAATTTAGCCTTGATTTTGGACTAATTTGACAATTCTTGTGACACCTGAAATTGTAGTTCTCTTCCTTATCTTTCTAAGGACAGCAAGATCACCAAAATCCGATATATGTAGCTCTAGTTATGCTCTGTGCAAGGCATCAAGGTCAGGATGAGTGAAAAATCCGAAAATTAGCAATTAAGCCCAATGATGTAAAAGTAAAAACAATGATTGTAAAAGTTGTCTAATTTCCGTCTCTCTCTGGCTTGTGCGGCTGTAAACTAATATTTATGCTTATTAATCCTGACCTAACCCTAGACCAAATTAAGGGCCTCTGAATAAGCTTACCAACAAGGTAACATATGCCATAACTGGGCTTAAGATGAGTAAGTTAGGCCCATTTAAGTGAAGGAACATCAAGGACTGAGCACTGATCCGCGCCAGAGAACACGGGACATAATTTAGCCTTGATTTTGGCCTAATTTGACAATTCTTGTGAAACCTGAAATTGTAGTTCTCTTCCTTATCTTTCTCAGGACAACAAGATCACCAAAATCCGATATATGTAGCGCTAGTTATGCTCTGTGCAAGGCATCAAGGTCAGGATGAGTGAAATATCTGAAAATTAGCAATTAAGCCCATTAATGTAAAAGCAAAAACAATGATTGTAAAAGTTGTCTAATTTTCGTCTCTCTCTACCTTGTGCGGCTGTAAACTAATATTTATGCTTATTAATCCTGACCTAACCCAAGACAAAATTGCCTTTGAATAAGCTTACCAACAAGGTATCATATGCCTTAATTGGGCTTAAGATGAGTAAGTTAGGCCCATTTAAGTGAAAGAACGTCATGCATTGCGCAATGATCCGCGCCAGAGAACTCGGCACCCAATTTTGCCTTGATTTTGGCCTAATTTGACAATTGTTATGAAAACTGAAATTGTAGGTCTCTTCCTTCTCTTTCTAGGGACAGCAAGATCACCAAAATCCGATATCTGTAGCTCTAGTTATGCTATGCGCAAGGCAACAAGGTCAGGATGAGTGAAAAATCCGAAAATTAACAATGTTTAGTAATTAAGCCCAAAAATGTAAAAGCAAAAACAATGATTGTAAAAGTTGTCTAATTTCCTTCTCTCTCTGGCTTGTGCGACTGTAAACTGCTATTTAAGCTTATTAATCCTGACCTAACCCTAGACCAAATTAAGGGCCTCTGAATAATATTTCTAACAAGGTATCATTTGCCTTAATTGGGCTAAAGATGAGTAAGTTTGGCCCATTTAAGTGAAGGAACATCATGGACTGCGCACTAATCCGCGCCAGAGAACTCGAGACACAATTTAGCCTTGATTTTGGCCTAATTTGACAATTCTTGTGAAACATGAAATTGTAGGTCTCTTCCTTATCTTTCTAGGGACAACAAGATCACCAAAATCCGATATATATGGCTCTAGTTATGCTCTTCACATAGAAACAAGGTCAGGATGAGTGAAAAATCCGAAAATTATTAATGTTTAGCAATTAAGCCCAATTAAGCCCATTAATGTAAAGGCAAAAACAATGATTGTAAAATTTGTCTAATTTTCGTCTATCTCTGGCTTGTGCGGCTGTAAACTGCTATTAATGCTTATTAATCCTGATATAACCCTAGACCAAATTAAGGGCCTCTGAATTAACTTTCCAACAAGGTTTCATAAGCCATAATTGGGCTTAAGATGAGTAAGTTAGGCCCATTTAAGTGAAGGAACATCATGGACTGCGCATTGATCCACGCCAGAGAACTCGGGACCCAATTTAGCCTTGATTTTGGCCTAATTTGAAAATTTTTGTGAAAACCTGAAATTGTAGGTCTCATCCTTATCTTTCTAGGGACAGCAATATCACCAAAATCCGATATCTGTATTTCTAGTTATGCTTTGCACAAAGCAACAAGGTCAGGATGAGTGAAAAATCTGAAAATTAACAATGTTTAGCCATTAAGCCCAATTATGCCCAATAATGTAAAAGCAAAAACAATGATTGTAAAAGTTGTCTAATTTTCGTCTCTCTCTGGCTTGGGCGGCTGTAAACTGTTATTTATGCTTATTAATCCTGACCTAACCCTAGACCACATTAAAGGCATCGGAATAAGCTTTCCAACAAGGTATCATATGCCTAAATTGGGCTTAAGATGAGAAAGTTAGGCCCATTTAAGTGAAGGAACATCATGGACTGCGCACTAATCCGCGCCAGAGAACTCGAGACACAATTTAGCCTTGATTTTGGCCTAATTTGACAATTCTTGTGAAACATGAAATTGTAGGTCTCTTCCTTATCTTTCTAGGGACAACAAGATCACCAAAATCCGATATCTGTAGCTTTAGTTATGCTCTGTGTAAGGCAACAAAGTCAGGATGAGTGAAAAATCCTAAAATTAACAATATTTAACAATTCAGCCCAATTAAGCCCAATAATATAAAAAGGAAAAACTGTTGATTGTAAAAGTTGTCAAATTTCCGTCTCTCTCTGGCTTGTGCGGCTGTAAACTGCTATTTACGCTTATTAATCCCGTCCTAACCCTAGACCAAATTAAGGGCCTCTGAATAAGCATTCCAACAAGGTATCATATGCCTTAATTGGGCTTAAGATAAGTAAGTTAGGCCCATTTAAGTGAAGGAACATCATGGATTGCGCATTGATCCATGCCAGAGAACTCGGGACCCAATTTAGCTTTGATTTGGGCCTAATTTGACAATTCTCGTGAAACCTGAAATTGTAGGTCACTTCCTTATCTTTCTAGGGACAGCAAGATCACCAAAATCCGATATCTGTAGCTCTAGTTATGCTCTGCGCAAGGCAACAAGGTCAGGATGAGTGAAAAATCCGAAAATAACAATGTTTAGCAATTAAGCCCAATTAAGCCCAATAATATAAAAGCAAAAGCAATGATTGTCAAAGTTGTCTAATTTCCGTCTGTCTCTGGCTTGTGCGGCTGTAAACTTCTATTTATGCTTATTAATCTTGATATAACCCTAGAACAAATTAAGGGCCTCTGAATAGGCTTTCCAACAAGGTATCATATGCCTTAATTGGGTTTACGATGAGTAACTTAGGCCCATTTAAGTGAAGGAACATCATGGACAGCGCACTGATCCGCGCCAAAGAACTCGGGACCCAATTTAGCCTTGATCTTGGCCTAATTTTACAGTTCTTGTGAAACCTGAAATTGTAGGTCTCTTCCTTATCTTTCTAGGGACAGCAAGATCAGCAAAATCCGATATCTGTAGCTCTAGTTATGCTCTGCGCAAGGCAACAAGGTCAGGATGAGTGAAAAATCCAAAAATTAACAATGTTTAGCAATTATGCCCAATTAAGCCCAATAATGTAAAAGCAAAAACAATAATTGCAAAAGTTGTCTAATTTCCATCTCTCTTTGACTTGTCCGTCTTTAAACTGCTATTTATACTTATTAATCCTGACGTAACCCTAGACCAAATTAAGGGCCTCTAAATAAGCTTTCTAACAAGGTATCATATGCCTTAATTGGGCTTAAGATGAGTAAATTAGGCTAATTTAAGTGAAGGAACATCATGGACTGCGCACTGATCCGCGCTAGAGAACTCGGGACCCAATTTAGCCTTGATTTTGGCCTAATTTGACAGTTTTTGTGAAACCTGAAACTGTAGGTCTCTTCCTTATCTTTCTAGGGACAGCTGATAGTGTGATTTTACATCATGTTTCTTGTACACTTTTGCATGAATTCTGCATATAGATTAGGCATTCTTTATTTGGTTTTTATTAGTTTTTCCCTTGGAATGGGTGAAGCGGTTTCTTGGTGTTTTTTGCAGGAATTCAAGGAAAAATGCTCAAGAATAGCCATGGTGGAGCTTGGATGAAGACAGAGCCTGAAAAGAGAAGAAATTGAGTCAAGCGAGTGCAAGCTTCGCCCGCGAGGCCCGGAGCTCGCCACGCGAGCCTGAAAACCAGCAGAACAGCAACAGTCAGCATTTCTGTGTCGCCACGCGAACCATGTCTCGCCTCGCGAGCCTGAGGAACAGAAACCATCACGCCCAAGCCCTGATTCTCATCACGGGCGTATTTGAGAAGGACCTTTCGGTTTCGCCTCGCGAGCTACTCTCGCCTCGCGAGAGATCCAATCTCTGAAGCCATATTTTTAATATTCGCCTCGCGAGAAGCCATTCGCCTCGCGAGCGCTCGCATAGTCTGATTGGTATAAGTTGCTATTTAAGGGCAGAAATGAAGAGCCAGAAAGGGAGAGACTGTGCAGACTACGAGTTTTGGAAACCCAAAAGGCATTTTGAATCAGAGGCAGCTGTTGAGGATTGCCCCCATGGAATCCCTTCTCTCATTCATCCTTGTTTCTTTGGTTGTGGCTATTATCATGAGTAGCTAAACCTCCATTGTTGGGGTTAGGGTAGCTATTTCTGAATTCTCATGTATTTGATTTAATCTTGCAATACAGTTTCTACTTTGTTATTGAGTGATTGATTTCTGTGCTTAATGCTTGTTGTGACTAGCACCCCCATGACTTGTTTAGTGTTTTGATATGCAATTGGAAAATTCGTGTTAAAACCGGAATTGAGATTAATCACCTAGTAAGCCTTGTATCTAGGAATGGAACTAGGTTTATTAGCAATTGTGTAATCCCTAATCTTAATGTAAATTTACTAATCTATGCCACCTAAGGAATTAGGGTCTATTAGTGGATTTAGGCTCTTGTCATCCGAGGGATCGGGGCTTGAGTAATTTAGTGGATTGATTGTCATAATTGAAGTAGAAACTGTTTGTTAGTTGTTTCATTGCATGGGGATGAAGTTTAGTGAACCTAATCCCAACATATTTTATCACATTGGAAAACCATCTTTTATTGCCTTCCAAGTGTTTGAGAAAATTACAAAAAGAGTTTGTTTTTCTTATTCTGTTTAGTGTTACTTTTGTGGGCTTGATATGTCATATTGAGCTCCCTTCGATCCAAAGAACCGCTTAGATAGTAGGTGAATTGGTACGTACTAGTACTTGGCACAGTCCTCGTGGGAACGATTAAACGGTCTCACCACCGTATTACTTGCACGACTGGGTATACTTGCTTAGATTCGTCAACAAGTTTTTGGCGTCGTTGCCGGGGACTGCGTTTCAATACTAGCATATCCATTTTGGTTACTAATTTAAGCAAAAAAAATTTTATGTTATAAAATTTTTCCTTTCTGTTATAATTTTCTGTTCTGTTTTTGCTGTCATTTTTCTGGTGTGTTTGTTGTTGTGTGCTAACCCGTACTGCTAACACTCTTGCTTGCTAGACTGTTTTTGTATGCGAGGTACTATCCCAGCTGACCAACTCCTCTACGATCCAGAAATTGAAAGAACAGCTAGGGAGAATCGGAGGCAAGTAAGGCAGCAGAATTTGTTAGAAAGACTCAGGATGGCAGGCAATGGTGAAGATGCTCCACCACGGAGGACACTTGGTGACTATGCCAATACAAGCATCAACCGGCATGTCACTAGCATAGTGAGGCCTCTAGTGAAATGCAATAATTTTGAAATCAAGCCAACCCTCATCAATATGGTTTCACAGAATCAGTTTGCCGGGTTGGAGAAAGAAGATCCTAATAGTCATGTGTCTAACTTCCTGGAGTTGTGTGATACAGTGAAGATAAATGGTGCATCTGATGATGCAATTCGCCTGAGGTTGTTCCCTTTTTCTTTAAGAGATAGAGCCAAGTCTTGGCTCCAATCACAGCCAAGGGGGAGTTTCACTACATGGGAGGATTTAGAGGCAAAATTGCTGGCAAGATTCTTCCCCACCTTAAGATTTGTAAAGACAAGGGGTGATATCATAAGCTTTGCCCAACAAGAAGGTGAGACTCTTCATGATACATGGGACAGGTTCAAAGGTTTACTCCAAAGATGTCCAAATCATAGATTTGATGATCTGACTCAGATGCAAACATTCTGCAATGGACTGAGGCCGTCAACCAGGTATATGTTGGATGCCTCAGCTGGAGGCTCCATGAACACAAAGACAGCTGAGGAAGCCCTGACTTTGATAGAGGCTATGGCATCTAATGATTACTTGATGCATCATGATCGGGGTCCCACACAAAGAAGGGGAGTGTTGGAGTTAGATTCACAAACTGCACTGTTGGCTCAGAACAAGCTCATGACACAACAACTGGAGTCTCTTACCAAGCAACTAGCTCAACTCCCACAACAACTCCAAACTGTTCAAGGGACAAATATGCCACCACAACAGGTAATGAGATGTGATTTTTGTGGAGGAGATCATGAGAATGGAAGATGTGAGGCACCACCTAGTTCCCATGAGGAAGCTAATTATATGGGGAACTATGGGCGGCCAGGCAACAATCAATTCCCTAACAACTACAATCAGGGGTGGAGGAATCAACCAAATTTTGGTTGGAAGCAAGATGCCGGACAAACAAGCAAGCCTCAACCCACACCACCGCCTCAAGACCGGACTTCTACCCTGGAAAACACTCTCAATCAGTTCATGCAGATGTCCATGTCGAATCAGAAGAACACTGATGCATCCATCAAGAATTTGGAGGTTCAAGTTGGGCATATTGCAAAACAACTAGCGGAACAATCTAGCAACAGTTTTTCAGGTAACACTCAGACAAATCCTAAGGAGCATTGCAAGGCTATTGTATTGAGGAGTGGTAAAAGTCTAGAGCAAGAGGATGGTGAGCCTTTGGTGAAAAGTCAAAGAGATGCTGAAAAGACTGAGTTGAGTGAAGAAAAAGGCAAAGATGTTGTAGTCGAGGAAGAAGAAAAAGCCAGTGAACAAGACAAGAGGGAGAAGCTAGTGGATGAGAATTCAATCTTGAGGAGAACTAAAAGTCAGATTTTGAAAGATGGAGACAAGCCTCAAGTGATCACCTCTTATGTGAAGTTGCCCTATCCTCATCTGAGCAAGAAAAAGGAGAAAGAAGAACAGTTTACCAAGTTCCTGGACATCTTCAAGCGGTTACAGATTAATATACCCTTTGCTGAAGCACTGGAGCAGATGCCAACCTATGCAAAATTCATGAAGGAATTGCTCACAAAGAAAAGAAAGTTTAAAGAAGGCGAGACTGTTGCCTTGATTGAAGAGTGCAGTGCAATACTTCAGAGGAAGCTACCTCCAAAACTTAAAGATCCTGGTAGTTTTACAATTCCTTGCACTATTGGGAGGGTTGTTATTGGAAAGGCCTTATGTGACTTGGGAGCGAGTATCAACTTGATGCCGCTTTCAATTTTGAATAAGCTTGGAGGTGGTGAGGTAAAACCAACAAGGATGGCATTGCAGTTAGCTGATAGATCCATCAAGCGTCCTTATGGTATTTTAGAAGATGTCTTGGTTAAAGTGGACAGGTTTATCTTCCCAGCAGACTTTGTGATATTAGACATGGAGGAGGATGCAGAGGTTCCACTTATATCGGGGAGACCTTTTCTAGCAACTTGTCGAGCCTTGATAGATGTACCAAAAGGCCAGCTTCGACTCAGAGTGCAAGATGAAGAGGTTACCTTCAACGTATTTGAAGCTATGCATCTCCCGAGTGAGGAAGAAAACTGTTTCCGCATGGACATGGTGGATGTAGTGGCTAAGGAAGCCTGGGCACATCAGCACCACTCCTCTACTCTTGAGAAGGTACTGGTGAATTCTATTGAAAATCTTGATGAGATAGAGGAGGAGGAATTAGAAGAGTGTTTGTGTGATCTAGAAGCCCAACCTAAGCAACTTGCTGTCAACACTGTGAAGGAAGAGCTCAAGAAGGATGCAGTCCAAGAGAAGCTTTAGTTAGAGCTTAAGCCCCTACCTCCTCACTTGAAATATGTGTTCCTGGGTGTGAATGATGAAAACCCTGTCATAGTGAGCAGTGAATTATCCAAATTGGAGGAGGAGAAACTTGTAAGGGTGCTTAGAGAATATAAGACAGCTATTGGATGGTCCATCTCATATATGAAAGGTATTAGCCCCACATTTTACATGCACAAAATCATGATGGAGGTTGAATTTAAGCCGGTGGTCCAACCACAGAGGAGGCTTAATCCTACAATGAAAGAAGTGGTGAAGAAGGAGGTGCTAAAACTCCTTGAAGCTGGAATAATATATCCGATTTCCGATAGTGCTTGGGTGAGTCCGGTACAAGTGGTTCCAAAGAAGGGTGGCATGACTGTCGTGCACAATGAGAAGAATGAGTTGATTCCAACTAGAACGGTCACCGGTTGGCGGATGTGTATAGATTACCGGAAGCTCAATCAAGCTACTAGGAAGGATCACTTCCCACTTCCATTTATGGACCAGATGTTGGAGAGGTTGGCCGGGAAAGCATACTATTGTTTCTTAGATGGTTATTCGGGTTATAACCAAAATGCGGTTAACCCGGAAGACCAAGAGAAAACTGCTTTCACATGACCGTTTGGAATTTTTGCCTATCGGAAGATGTCTTTCGGTCTTTGCAATGCGCCTGCGACTTTTCAAAGGTGCATGCTTTCTATTTTTTCTGATATGGTAGAAAAGTATATTGAGATTTTCATGGATGATTTTTCTGTTTTCGGTTCCTCTTATGATAACTGTTTGTTTAACCTTGCTGCTGTGTTAAAGAGGTGCATGGACACCAATTTAGTCTTAAATTGGGAGAAGTGTCATTTTATGGTGCAGGAAGGCATTGTGCTTGGGCACAAAATTTCAGCAAAGGGAATCGAAGTATATAAATCCAAAATTGATGTGATTGAGAAACTACCTCCACCAGTGAATGTCAAGGGTGTGAGGAGTTTCCTTGGGCATGCAGGCTTTTACCGGCGGTTCATCAAGGACTTTTCAAAGATAGCCAAGCCGCTGTGTAACCTTTTGAATAAAGACACCCCATTTTTTGTTTGATAATGCTTGTCTTAACTCTTTTCAAATTTTGAAAGACAGGTTGATCACTGCCCCCATTCTTGTTGCACCCAACTGGGAGTCACCATTTGAATTAATGTGTGATGCCAGTGACTACGCAGTTGGGGCAGTTTTGGGGCAGCGAAGGGACAAGTTTTTCCATGCCATTCACTATGCTAGCATGGTCCTCAATGAGAACCAAATAAACTATGCAACAACTGAGAAGGAGTTGCTAGCCATAGTGTTTGCCTTGGAAAAGTTTCGTTCCTACTTGATTTGGTCACAAGTCACTGTTTTTACTGATCATGCTGCAATCAAATACTTGTTGACTAAATTAGATTCTAAACCACGCCTCATAAGGTGGATTCTATTGTAGCAGGAATTTGATTTAGTCATCAAGGACAAAAAGGGCAGCGAGAATGTAGTGGCTGACTATTTATCTCGGCTTGTGAATGAAGAAGTGGCTGCTAAAGAGAAGGACATTCGGGATGAGTTCCCGGATGAGGCCTTATTTCTAGTACATGAAAGACCATGGTTTGCCGACATGGCAAACTTCAAGGCAGTCAACACTATTCCAGAGCACCTGAATTGGCAACAAAGAAAGAAGTTCTTCCGGGATGCCAACCATTTCATGTGGGATGACCCATTTCTGTTCAAGGTTGGGCCGGATGGCTTGTGGAGGAGGTGTGTGAGTCAGGAGGAAGCAAGGAAGATTTTGTGGCATTGCCATAACTCCCCATATGGTGGGCATTACAATGGGGATAGGACAGCTGCTAAGGTCCTCCAATATGGTTTCTTTTGGCCCTCAATCTTCAAGGACTCTTTCAATCATGTGAAGAGCTGTGACAAGTGCCAGAGGACCGGGAATATCTCCAAAAGAGATGAGATGCCACTGCAGAGTATATTGGAGATAGAAGTATTTGACTGTTGGGGAATTGATTTTATGGGTCCACTTCCACCTTCATTCTCCAATCAATATATCTTGGTGGCGGTGGACTATGTGTCCAAATGGGTGGAGGCAATTGCAACACAGAAGAATGATGCCCACACAGTGATCTATCTCCAAAAGAGATGAGATGCCACTGCAGAGTATATTGGAGATAGAAGTATTTGACTGTTGGGGAATTGATTTTATGGGTCCACTTCCACCTTCATTCTCCAATCAATATATCTTTGTGGCGGTGGACTATGTGTCCAAATGGGTGGAGGCAATTGCAACACAGAAGAATGATGCCCACACAGTGATCAAGTTCATCAAGAAGAATATCTTTTCCAGGTTTGGTGTCCCAGGGGTTCTTATAAGTGATGGAGGATCCCACTTCTGGAACTCCCAACTGGGAAATGTTCTGGCAAAGTATGATGTGAGGCATAAGGTAGCATCCCCCTATCACCCGCAAACCAATGGTCAAGCAGAGGTCTCCAACAGGGAGATTAAGAGAATTTTGGAAAAGACTGTGGCCACTTCAAGGAAAGATTGGGCCAAGAAGCTTGACGATGCCTTGTGGGCTGACCGGACTGCACTGAAAACTTATGTGGGGTTATCCCCGTTTCAGATGATCTATGGAAGGGCATGTCATCTACCCGTAGAGTTGGAGCATCGAGCCTTTTGGGCGTTGAAGTTCCTGAATTTTGATGCAACTCTGGCGGGTGAGAAAAGAGTGAATCAGCTGCATGAGTTAGAGGAGATGTGCCTTAATGCATATGAGAATGCAGCCATTTACAAGCAGCGAGTCAAGACCTACCACGACAAGAAGATCGTGATGAAAACATTTCGACCGGGATAGCAAGTTTTACTGTTCAATTCCCGGCTGAGATTGTTTCCGGGCAAGTTGAAGTCTAAAGAAGCGCTTATTGGGAGGCAACCCAACTTTTATTTCCCTTCTCTTTAGTTATTTTCATTTTCTTAGTAGTCTTTGTTTTTGATTTTAAACTCTTGAATAATTTGAGAAGATCAAGAGTTCTCTTTTACTAATAAAATTGCCAAGTATTTTCAAGGTTAGAAGGAAGGAGGGAAGAGCAAGAAGACAAGAAAAAGCAAAGTCAGCACCCGCTACCGCCTCGGTAAGTCGTTCCAATTTTTCTTTCCCCTCTCCATCTTGATTGTTTACATTGGGGACAATGTAAATTCTTAAGCTTGGGGTAGGGGTATTTTGCATTTGCATTTTTCATGTTGCATTCATATAGTTTTGCATGATAGCTTTGCATGATCACACAATTAGATTGCCCTTGCTTAGATTTTGCATCCCAATTGTGAGAACTTAGTGCCAAATAAAATTTTGATAGTGAATTGTTGAACCCAATTTGTTCTTCTTGTGATATGGCTACAAATAAAAATGTTTGAGATAATCTTGGATAGTTGATAATTAGCATATGGTTCTATAGATTTGTGTTGCTCACTGATTTTTGAACTACAAAATGTGAGATTTTGAGCCAAAGGGGTACTCACTAAATCTACCCCACTTTTTGTGTTAGAGTGTTATTCCTCTTGGATGATTTTCTCTAGAACTTGACTTGAAACCATTTTGAAGCTTAAAAATTTTTGAAAACATTTTTGAAAATGAGGGAGGCACTAGGTATTTTTCTGGCCTTCTGAGCTTTGAATGACTAAATTCTACCCCTTAGTTGCCCAATTTTGAGCCTAGATGAATAAAATACTTTTCTTGGTACCCTGGAATATGTGTATAAATGATGCTTGATAAGGGACCTTCTAAAGTATTACAAAAGGGTAAAAGGTAGTTGAAAAAAAGTATGGGATGAAAGAACCAGAAAAATATTTCTCTTGAGTGGAAAAAAATCTCCCCTTCACCAAATAAAAGAAAAACAAAAGAAAAAGAAAAATCTATAGAGAAGGGGATGACAAAAGAAATGAGAAATAAAAGGAAAAGAAAGAAAAGAAAGGTGGAAAAAGTGAATCGAAACCCAAAAAAGGTATTTTAGAAGGTGTCATGTTTGCAATGATTGATATTTTGTGCAGCCTTTTGAAATGTCCCTTTCTTGATTGCCCCACCTAACAATAAATCTCATGGCCCAGTTACAACCAAGTAAAAGACCTCTTGATTCTAAATTGTTTTCATTAATAAAGTAGAGATTTGGTTGATAGTCAAGCCTATGGTAGATGTCATTCCTTGAGGAAAATGAAGCGAATTGTCACATACCCCTAAACACTTGAGTGAGGTAGAAAGAGTGCCAAGCAAATGAGCAAGCTTGGGGTGAGCTTCAAGTGAGAAAGAGTGCCCAAATCAGTGATAATATGAGTCTAGGAACCTAAGCCTCTAATTGGACTTGAATTGACTGTCTCTTGCTGAATTGTTTGAAATGCCTGTTACTTGGATTAGTATTTACTCGGGTTCTTGGTTCATTATCCATGCTTTGAGTAGTTTGATCTTCTGGCCTTAGTGATTGCTTGAGGACAAGCAATTGAATAAGCTTGGGGTGATTTGATAGTGTGATTTTACATCATGTTTCTTGTACACTTTTGCATGCATTCTGTATATAGATTATGCATTCTTTATTTGGTTTTTATTAGTTTTTCCCTTAGAACGGGTGAAGCGGTTTCTTGGTGTTGTTTTGCAGGAATTCAAGGAAAAATGCTCGAGAATAGCCATGGTGGAGCTTTGATGAAGACAGAGCCTGAAAAGAGAAGAAATTGAGTCAAGCAGAATTCTGAAGCTTCGCCCCGCGAGACTGGAGCTCGCCACGCGAACAGCAACAGTCAGCATTTCAGTGTCGCCACGCGAACCATGTCTCGCCTTGCGAGCTTGAGGAACAGAATCCATCACGCCCAGGCCCTGATGCTCATCACGGGCGTATTTGAGAAGAACCTTTCGGTCTCGCCTCGCGAGAGACCCAATCTCTGAAGCTAGATTTTTAATATTCGCCTCGCGAGAAGCCATTCGCCTCGCGAGCGCGCGCATGTCTGATTGGTATAAGTTGCTGTTTAAGGGCAGAAATGAAGAGGCAGAAAGGGAGAGACTGTGTAGACTACGAGTTTTGGAAACCCAAAAGGCATTTTGAATCAGAGGCAGCTGCTGAGGATTGCCCCCATGGAATCCCTTCTCTCCTTCATCTTTGCTTCTTTGGTTGTGGCTATTATCATGAGAAGCTAAACCTCCATTGTTGGGGTTAGGGTAGTTATTTCTGAATTCTCATGTATTTGATTTAATCTTGCAATACAGTTTCTGCTTTGTTATTGAGTGATTGATTTTTGTGCTTAATGCTTGTTGTGGCTAGCACCCCCATGACTTGTTTAGTGTTTTGATATGCAATTGGAAAATTCGTGTTAAAACCGGAATTGAGATTAATCACCTAGTAAGCCTTGTATCTAGGAATGGAACTAGGTTTATTAGGAATTGTGTAATCCCTAATCTTAATGCAAATTTACTAATCTATGCCACCTAAGGAATTAGGGTCTATTAGTGGATTTAGGCTCTTGTCATCCGAGGGATCGGGGCTTGAGTAATTTAGTGGATTGATTGTCATAATTGAAGTAGAAACTGTTTGTTAGTTGTTTCATTGCATGGGGATGAAGTTTAGTGAACCTAATCCCAACATCTTTTATCACATTCGAAAACCATCTTTTATTGCCTTCCAAGTGTTTGAGAAAATAACAAAAAGAGTTTGTTTTTCTTATTCTGTTTAGTGTTACTTTTGTGGGCTTGATATGTCATATTGAGCTCCCTTCCATCCAAAGAACCGCTTAGATAGTAGTTGAATTGGTATGTACTAGTACTTGGCACAGTCCTCGTGGGAACGATTAAACGGTCTCACCACCGTATTACTTGCACGACTGGGTATACTTGCTCAGATTTGTCAACAACAGCAAGATCACAGAAATCCGATATCTGTAGCTCCAGTTATTCTCTGCGCAAGGCAACAAGGCCAGGATAAGTGAAAAATCTGAAAATTAACAATGTTTAGCAATTAAGCCCAATAATGTAAAAGCAAAAACAATGATTGTAAAAGTTGTCTAATTTCCGTCTCTCTCTGGCTTGTGCGGCTGTATACTGCTATTTAGGTTTAGTAATCCTGACATAACCCTAGACCAAATTAAGGGCCTCTGAATAAGCTTTCCAACAAGGTATCACATGCCTTAATTGGGCTTAAGATGAGTAAGTTAGGCCCATTGAAGTGAAGGAACATCAAGGACCACGCACTGATCCGCGTCAGAGAACACTGGACATAATTTAGCCTTGATTTTGGCCTAATTTGGCAATTCTTGTGAAACTAGAAATTGTAGGTCTCTTCCTTATTATTCTAGGGACAGCAAGATCACCAAAATCTGATATCCGTAGCTCTTGTTGTGCTCTGCGCATGGCAACAAGGTCAGGATGAGTGAAAAATCCGAAAATTAACAATGTTTAGCAATTAAGCCCAATAATGTAAAACAAAAACAATGATTGTAAAAGTTGTCTAATTTTCGTCTCTCTCTGGCTTGTGCGGCTATAAACTAATATTTATGCTTATTAATCCTGACCTAACCCTAGACAAAATTGCCTCTGCATAAGCTTACCAATAAGGTAACATATGCCTTAATTGGACTTAAGATGAGTAAGTTAGGCCCATTTAAGTGAAAGAACATCATGGACTGCGCACTGATCCGCGCCAGAGAACTCGGGATCCAATTTTGCATTGATTTTGGCCTAATTTGACAATTCTTATGAAACCTGAAATTGTAGGTCTCTTCCTTATCTTTCTAGGGACAGCAGGATCACCAAAATCTGATATCTGTAGCTCTAGTTATGCTCTACGAAAGGCAACAAGGTCAGGATGAGTGAAAAATCCAAAAATTAACAATGCTTAGCAGTTAAGCCCAATTAAGACCAATAATGTAAAAGCAAAATAAATGATTGTAAAAGTTTTCTAATTTCCTTCCCTCTCTGGCTTGTGCGGTTGTAAACTATTATTTATGTTTATTAAACCTAACCTTATGGGCCTCTGAACAAGCTTTCCAATAAGGTATCATATGCCTTAAATGGGCTTCAGATGAGTAGGTTAGACCCATTTAAGTGAAGGAATTTCATGGACTGCACACTGATCTGCGCCAGAGAGCTCGGGACCCTATTTTGCCTTGATTTTGACCTAATTTGACAATTCTTGTGAAACCTGAAATTGTAGGTCTCTTCCTTTTCTTTCTAAGGACAGCAATATCACCAAAATCCGATATCTGTAGATCAAGTTATGCTCTGTGCAAGGAAACAAGGTCAGAATGAGTGAAAAATCCGAAAATTAACAATGTTTAGCAATTAAGCCCAATAATGTAAAATCAAAAACAATGATTGTAAAAGTTGTATAATTTTCGTCTCTCTCTGACTTGTGTGGCTGTAAAGTACTATTTATGCTTATTAATCCTCACCATCCCTAGACCAAAATAAGGGCATCTGAATAAGCTTTCCAACAATGTATCATATGCCTTAATTGGGCTTAAGATGAGTAAGTTAGGCCGATTTAAGTGAAGGAACATCGTGGACTGCGCACTAATCTGCGCCAGAGAACTCGGTACCCAATTTAGCCTTGATTTTGGCCTAATTTGACAATTCTTGTGACACCTGAAATTTTTGGTCTCTTCCTTATCTTTCTAGGGACAGCAAGATCACCAAAATCCAATATCTGTAGCTCTAGTTATGCTCTGCGCAAGGCAACAAGGTCAGGATGAGTGAAAAATCCGAAAATTAACAATGTTTAGCAATTAAGCCCAATTAAGCCCAATAATATAAAAAGCAAAAATAATGATTGTAAAAGTTGTCTAATTTTCGTCTCTCTCTGGCTTGTGCGGCCGTAAACTACTATTTATGCTTATTAATACTGACCTAACCCTAGACCAAATTAAGGGCCTTTGAATAAGCTTTCCAACAAGGCATCATATGCCTTAATTGGGCTTAAGATGAGTAAGTTAGGCCCAATTAAGTGAAGGAACATCATGGACTGTGCACTGATCCGCGCCAGAGAACTCGGGACCCAATTTAGCCTTGATTTTGGCCTAATTTGACAATTCTTGTGAAACCTGAAATTGTAGGTCTCTTCCTTATCTTTCTAGGGACAACAAGAGCACTAAAATCCGATATATGTAGCTCTAGTTATGCTCTACGAAAGGCAACAAGGTCAGGATGAGTGAAAAATCCAAAAATTAACAATGCTTAGCAGTTAAGCCCAATTAAGACCAATAATGTAAAAACAAAATAAATGATTGTAAAAGTTTTCTAATTTCATTCTCTCTCTGGCTTATGCGGCTGTAAACTATTATTTATGTTTATTAAACCTAACCTTAAGGGCCTCTGAACAAGCTTTCGAATAAGGTATCATATGCCTTAAATGGGCTTCAGATGAGTAAGTTAGACCCATTTAAGTGAAGGAATTTCATGGACTGCACACTGATCAGCGCCAGAGAACTCGGGACCCAATTTAGCCTTGATTTTGGCCTAATTTGACAATTCTTGTGAAACCTGAAATTGTAGGTCTCTTCCTTTTCTTTCTAAGGACAACAAGATCACCAAAATCCGATATTTGTAGCTCTAGTTATGCTCTGTGCAAGGCAACAAGGTCAGAATGAGAGAAAAATCAGAAAATTAACAATGTTTAGCAATTAAGCCCAATAATGTAAAAGCAAAAACAATGATTGTAAAAGTTGTCTAATTTCCGTCTCTCTCTGGCTTGTGCGGCTGTGAACTGCTATTTATCCTTATTAATCCTTGCATAACCCTGGACCAACTTAAGGGCCTCTGAATAAGCTTTCCAACAAGGTATCATATGCCATAATTGGGCTTAAGATGAGTAAGTTAGGCCCATTTAAGTGAAGGAACATCATGGACTGCGCACTGATCCGTACCAGAGTACTCGGGACCCAATTTTGCCTTAATTTTGGCCTAATTTGACAATTCTTAAGAAGCCTGAAATTTCAGGTCTCTTCCTTATCTTTCTAGGGACAGCAAGATCACCAAAATTCGATATTTGTAGCTTCAGTTATGCTCTGCGCAAGGCAACAAGGTCAGGATGAGTGAAAAATCCGAAAATTAACAATGTTTAGCATTTAAGCCCAATAATGTAAAAGCAAAAACAGTGATGGTAAAAGTTGTATAATTCTCGTCTCTCTCTGACTTGTGTGGCTGTAAAGTACTATTTATGCTTATTAATCCTCACCTATCCGTAGACCAAATTAAGGGCATCTGAATAAGCTTTCCAACAATGTATCATATGCCTTAATTGGGTTTAAGATGAGTAAGTTAGGCCCATTTAAGTGAAGGAACGTCGTGGACTGCGCACTAATCTGCGCCAAAGAACTCGGTACCCAATTTAGCCTTGATTTTGGCCTAATTTGACAATTCTTGTGAAACCTGAAATTGTTGGTCTCTTCCTTATCTTTCAGGTCTCTTCCTTATCTTTCTAGGGACAGCAAGATCACCAAAATTCGATATTTGTAGCTTCAGTTATGCTCTGCGCATGGCAACAAGGTCCGGATGAGTGAAAAATCCGAAAATTAACAATGTTTAGCAATTAAGCCCAATAATATAAAAAGCAAAAATAATGATTGTAAAAGTTGTATAATTTCCGTCTTTCTCTGGCTTGTGCGGCCGTAAACTACTATTTATGCTTATTAATGCTGACCTAACCCTAGACCAAATTAAGGGCCTTTGAATAAGCTTTCCAACAAGGTATCGTATGCCTTAATTGGGCTTAAGATGAGTAAGTTTGGCGCCTTTATGTGAAGGAACATCATGGACTGCACACTGATCCGCGCCAGAGTACTCGGGACCCAATTTATCCTTGATTTTGGTCTAATTTGACAATTATTGTGAAACCTGAAAATGTTGGTCCCTTCCTTTTATTTATAGGGACAACAAGATCACCAAAATCCGATATATGTAGCTCTAGTTATGCTATACGCAAGGTTACAAGGTCAGGATGAGTGAAAAATCCGAAAATTAACAACGTTTAGCCTTTAACCCCAATAATGTAAAAGTAAAAACCAAGATTGTAAAAGTTGTCTAATTTCGGTCTCTCTCTGGCTTGTGCGGCTGTAAACTGCAATTTATGCTTATTAATCCTGACCTAACCCTAGAACAAATTAAGGGCCTCTGAATAATCTTTCCAACAAGTTATCATGTGCCTTAATTGGGATTAAGATGAGTAAGTTAGGCCCATTTAAGTGAAGGAACATCATGGACTGCGCACTGATCCACGCCAGAGAACTCGGGGACCCAATTTAGCCTTGATTTTGGCCTAATTTGACAATTCTTGTGAAACTTGAAATTGTAGGTCTCTTCCTTATCTTTCTAGGAACAGCAAGATCACCAAAATCCGATATATGTAGCTCTAGTTAGGCTTTGCGCAAGGCAACAAGGTCAGGATGAGTTAAAAGTCCGAAAATTAACAATGTTTAGCCAATAAGCCCAATAATGTAAAAGTAAAAACAAGGATTGTAAAAGTTGTCTAATTTCGGTCTCTCTCTGGCTTGTGCGGCTGTAAACTGCTATTTTTGCTTATTAATCCTGACATAACCCTAGACCAAAATAAGGGCCTCTGAATAATCTTTCCAACAAGGTATCATGTGCCTTAATTGGGATTAAGATGAGTAAGTTAGGCCCATTTAAGTGAAGGAACATCATGGACTGCGCACTGATCCACGCCAGAGAACTCGGGGACCCAATTTAGCCTTGATTTTGGCCTAATTTGACAATTCTTGTGAAACCTGAAATTGGAGGTCTCTTCCTTTTCTTTCTAAGGACAGCAAGATCACCAAAATCCGATATTTGTAGCTCTAGTTATGCTCTGTGGCAACAAGGTCAGAATGAGAGAAAAATCCGAAAATTAACAATGTTTAGCTATTAAGCCCAATAATGTAAAAGAAAAAACAATGATTGTAAAAGTTGTCTAATTTTCGTCTCTCTCTGGCTTGTGCGGCTGTGAACTGCTATTTATCCTTATTAATCCTTACCTAACCCTGGACCAACTTAAGGGCCTCTGAATAAGCTTTCCAACAAGGAATCATATGCCTTAATTGGGCTTAAGATGACTAAGTTAGGCCCATTTATGTGAAGGAACATCATGGACTGCGCACTGATCCGCGCCAGAGTACTCGGGACCCCATTTTGCCTTAATTTTGGCCTAATTTGACAATTCTTAAGAAATCTGAAATTTCATGTCTCTTCCTTATCTTTCTAGGGACAGCAAGATCACCAAAATTCGATATCTGTAACTTCAGTTATGCTCTGCGCAAGGCAACAAGGTCATGATGAGTGAAAAATCCGAAAATTAACAATGTTTAGCATTTAAGCCCAATAATGTAAAAACAAAAACAATGATTGTAAAAGTTGTATAATTCTCATCTCTCTCTGACTTGTGTGGCTGTAAAGTACTATTTATGCTTATTAATCCTCACCTATCCGTAGACCAAATTAAGGGCATCTGAATAAGCTTTCCAACAATGTATCATATGCCTTAATTGGGCTTAGGATGGGTAAGTTAGGCCCATTTAAGTGAAGGAACATCGTGGACTGCGCACTAATTTGAGCCAGAGAACTCGGTACCCAATTTAGCCTTGATTTTGGCCTAATTTGACAATTCTTGTGAAACCTGAAATTGTTGGTCTCTTCCTTATCTTTCTAGGGACAGCAAGATCACCAAAATCCGATATCTGTAGCTCTAGTTATGCTCTGCGCAAGGCAACAAGGTCCGGATGAGTGAAAAATCGGAAATTTAACAATGTTTAGCAATTAAGCCCAATAATATAAAAAGCAAAAATAATGATTGTAAAAGTTGTCTAATTTTCGTCTTTCTCTGGCTAGTGTGGCCGTAAACTACTATTTATGCTTATTAATGCTGACCTAACCCTAGACCAAATTAAGGGCCTTTGAATAAGCTTTCCAACAAGGTATCATATGCCTTAATTGGGCGTAAGATGAGTAAGTTTGGCGCCTTTAAGTGAAGGAACATCATGGATTGCGTACTGATCCGCGCCAGAGTACCCGGGACCCCATTTAGCCTTGATTTTGGTCTAATTTGACAATTATTGTGAAACCTGAAATTGTTGGTCCTTTCCTTATCTTTATAGGGACAGCAGGATCACCAAAATCCGATATATGTAGCTCTAGTTATGCTATATGCAAGGTTACAAGGTCAGGATGAGTGAAAAATCCGAAAATCAACAACGTTTAGCCTTTAAGCCCAATAATGTAAAAGTAAAAACAAAGATTGTAAAAGTTGTCTAATTTCGATCTCTCTCTGGCTTGTGCGGCTGTAAACTGCTATTTATGCTTATTAATCCTGACCTAACCCTAGACCAAATTAAGGGCCTCTGAATAATCTTTCCAACAAGGTATCATGTGCCTTAATTGGGCTTAAGATGAGTAAGTTAGGCCCATTTAAGTGAAGGAACATCGTGGATTGCACACTGATCCACGCCAGAGTACTCGGGGACCCAATTTAGCCTTGATTTTGGCCTAATTTTACAATTCTTGTGACACCTGAAATTTCAGGTCTCTTCCTTATCTTTCTAAGGACAGCAAGTTCACCAAAATTCGATATGTGTAGCTTCGGTTATGCTCTGCGCAAGGCAACAAGGTCAGGATTAGTGAAAAATCCGAAAATTAACAACGTTTAGCATTTAAGCCCAATAATGTAAAAGCAAAAACAATGATTGTAAAAGTTGTATAATTTTCGTCTCTCTCTGGATTGTGCGGCTGTGAACTGTTATTTATCCTTATTAATCCTTTCCTAACCCTGGACCAACTTAAGGGCCTCTGAATAAGCTTTCCAACAAGGTATCATATGCCTTAATTGGGCTTAAGATGAGTAAGTTAGGCCTATTTAAGTGAAGGAACATCGTGGACTGCGCACTGATCCGCGCCAGAGTACTCGGGACCCAATTTAGCCTTGATTTTGGCCTAATTTGACAATTCTTAAGAATCCTGAAATTTCAGGTCTCTTCCTTATCTTTCTAGGGACAGCAAGTTCACCAAAATTCGATGTGTAGCTTCAGTTATGCTCTGCGCAAGGCAACAAGGTCAGGATGAGTGAAAAATCCGAAAATTACCAATGTTTAGCCAATAAGCCCAATAATGTAAAAGTAAAAACAAAGATTGTAAAAGTTGTCTAATTTCGGTCTCTCTCTGGCTTGTGCGGCTGTGAACTGCTATTTATCCTTATTAATCCTTACCTAACCCTGGACCAACTTAAGGGCCTCTGAATAAGCTTTCCAACAAGGTGTCATACGCCTTAATTGGGCGTAAGATGAGTAAGTTAGGCCCATTTAAGTGAAGGAACATCATGGACTGCTTACTGATCCGCGCCAGAGTACTCGGGACCCAATTTTGCATTGATTTTGGCCTAATTTGACAATTCTTAAGAAACCTGAAATTTCAGGTCTCTTCCTTATCTTTCTAGGGACAGCAAGATCACCAAAATCCGATATATGTAGCTCTAGTTATGCTCTGCGGAAGGCAACAAGGTCAGGATGAGTAAAAAATCCAAAAATTAACAATGTTTAGCAATTAAGCCCAATAATGTAAAAGCAAAAACAATGATTGTAAAAGTTGTATAATTCTCGTCTCTCTGTGACTTATGTGACTGTAAAGTACTATTTATGCTTATTAATCCTCACCTATCCCTAGATCAAATTAAGGGCATATGAATAAGCTTTCCAACAATGTATCATATGCCTTATTTGGGCTTAAGATGAGTGAGTTATCCCCATTTAAGTGAAGGTACATCGTGGACTGCGCACTGATCCACGCCAGAGTACTCGGGACCCAATTTAGCCTTGATTTTGGTCTAATTTGACAATTATTGTGAAACCTGAAATTGTTGGTCCCTTCCTTATCTTTATAGGGACAGCAGGATCACCAAAATCCGATATATGTAGCTCTAGTTATGCTATACGCAAGGTTACAAGGTCAGGATGAGTAAAAAATCCGAAAATTAACAACGTTTAGCCTTTAAGCCCAATAATGTAAAAGTAAAAACAAAGATTGTAAAAGTTGTCTAATCTCAGTCTCTCTCTGGCTTGTGCGGCTGTAAACTGCAATTTATGCTTATTAATCCTGACCTAACCCTGGACCAAATTAAGGGCCTCTGAATAATCTTTCCAACAAGGTATCATGTGCCTTAATTGGGATTAAGATGAGTAAGTTAGGCCCATTTAAGTGAAGGAACATCATGGACTGCGAACTGATCCACGCCAGAGAACTCGGGGACCCAATTTAGCCTTGATTTTGGCCTAATTTTACAATTCTTGTGAAACCTGAAATTGTAGGTCTCTTCCTTATCTTTCTAGGAACAGCAAGATCATGAAAATCCGATATATTTAGCTCTAGTTATGCTTTGCGCAAGGCAACAAGGTCAGGATGAGTGAAAAATCCGAAAATTAACAACGTTTAGCCTTTAAGCCCAATAATGTAAAAGTAAAAACAAAGATTGTAAAAGTTGTCTAATTTCTGTCTCTCTCTGGCTTGTACGGCTGTAAACTGCTATTTTTGCTTATTAATCGTGACCTAACCCTAGACCGAATTAAGGGCCTCTGAATAATCTTCCCAACAAGGTATCATGTGCCTTAATTGGAATTAAGATGAGTAAGTTAGGCCCATTTAAGTGAAGGAACATCAAGGACAGCGCACTGATCCACGCCAGAGAACTCGGGGACCCAATTTAGCCTTGATTTTGGCCTAATTTGACAATTCTTGTGAAACCTGAAATTGTAGGTCTCTTCCTTTTCTTTCTAAGGACAGCAAGATCACCAAAATCCGATATTTGCAGCTCTAGTTATGCTCTGAGCAAGGCAACAAGGTCAGAATGAGAGAAAAATCCGAAAATTAACAATGTTTAGCAATTAAGCCCAATAATGTAAAAGCAAAAACAATGATTGTAAAAGTTGTCTAATTTCCTTCTCTCTCTGGATTGTGCTGCTGTGAACTGTTATTTATCCTTATTAATCCTTAATAACCCTGGACCAACTTAAGGGCCTCTGAATAAGCTTTCCAACAAGGTATCATATGCCTTAATTAGGCTTAAGATGAGTAAGTTAGGCCCATTTAAGTGAAGGAACATCATGGACTGCGCACTGATCCGCGCCAGAGTACTCGGGACCCAATTTTGCCTTGATTTTGGCCTAATTTGACAATTCTTAAGAAACCTGAAATTTCAGGTCTCTTCCTTATCTTTCTAGGGACAGCAAGATCACCAAAATTCGATATCTGTAGCTTCAGTTATGCTCTGCGCAAGGCAACAAGGCCAGGATGAGTGAAAAATCCGAAAATTAACAATGTTTAGCATTTAAGCCCAATAATGTAAAAGCAAAAATAGTGATTGTAAAAGTTGTCTAATTTCCGTGTCTCTCTGGCTTGTGGGGCTGTAAACTGCTATTTGTGCTTATTAATCCTGACCTAACCCTAGACCAAATTAAGGGCCTCTGAATAAGCTTTCCAACAAGGTATCATATGCCTTAATTGGGCTTAAGATAAGTTAGTTCGGCCCATTTAAGTGAAGGAACATCATGGACTGCATACTGATCTGTGCCAAAGTAACCGAGACCCAATTTAGCCTTGATTTTGGCCTAATTTGACAATTCTTAAGAAACCTGAAATTTCAGGTCTCTTCCTTATCTTTCTAGGGACAGCAAGATCACCAAAATTCGATATCTGTAGCTCTAGTTTTTCTCTGCGCCAGGCAACAAGGTCCGGATGAGTGAAAAATCCAAAAATTAACAGTGTTTAGCAATTAAGCCCAATAATATAAAAAGCAAAAATAATGATTGTAAAAGTGGTCTAATTTCCGTCTCTCTCTGGCTTGTGCGGCCGTAAACTACTATTTATGCTTATTAATGCTGACCTAATCCTAGACCAAATTAAGGGCCTCTGAATAAGCTTTCCAACAAGGTATCATATGCCTTAATTGGGCTTAAGATGAGTAAGTTTGACGCCTTTAAGTGAAGGAACAACATGGACTGCGCACTGATCCACGCCAGATAACTAGGGGACCCAATTTTGCCTTGATTTTTGCCTAATTTGACATTGCTTAAGAAACCTGAAATTTCAGGTCTCTTCCTTATCTTTCTAGGGACAGCAAGATCACCAAAATTCGATATTTGTAGCTTCAGTTATGCTCTGCGCAAGGTAACAAGGTCAGGATGAGTGAAATATCCGAAAATTAACAATGTTTAGCATTTAAGCCCAATAATGTAAAAGCAAAAACAGTGATTGTAAAAGTTGTATAATTTTCGTCTCTCTCTGACTTGTGTGGCTGTAAAGTACTATTTATGCTTATTAATCCTCACTATCCCTAGACCAAATTTAGGGCATCTGAATAAGCTTTCCAACAATGTATCATATGCCTTAATTGGGCTTAAGATGAGTAAGTTAGGCCCATTTAAGTGAAGGATCATCGTGGATTGCGCAGTAATCTGCGCCAGAGAACTCGGTACCCAATTTAGCCTTGATTTTGGCCTAATTTGACAATTCTTGTGAAACCTGAAATTGTTGGTCTCTTCCTTATCTTTCTAGGGACAGCAAGATCACCAAAATCCAATATTTGTAGCTCTAGTTATGCTCTGCGCAAGGCAACAAGGTCCGGATGAGTGAAAAATCGGAAATTTAACAATGTTTAGCAATTAAGCCCAATAATATAAAAAGCAAAAATAATGATTGTAAAAGTTGTCTAATTTCCGTCTTTCACTGGCTAGTGCGGCCGTAAACTACTATTTATGCTTATTAATGCTGACCAAACCCTAGACCAAATTAAGGGCCTTTGAATAAGCTTTCCAACAAGGTATCATATGCCTTTATTGGGCTTAAGATGAGTAAGTTTGGCGCCTTTAAGTGAAGGAACATCATGAATTGCGTACTGATCCGCGCCAGAGTACTCGGGACCCAATTTAGCCTTGATTTTGGTCTAATTTGACAATTATTGTGAAACCTGAAATTGTTGGTCCCTTCCTTATCTTTATAGGGACAGCAGGATCACCAAAATCCGATATATGTAGCTCAAGTTATGCTTTGCGCAAGGCAACAAGGTCAGGATGAGTGAAAAATCCGAAAATTAACAATGTTTAGCCAATAAGCCCAATAACGTAAAAGTAAAAACAAAGATTGTAAAAGTTGTCTAATTTCGGTCTCTCTCTGGCTTGTCTGGCTGTAAACTGCTATTTTTGCTTTTTAATCTTGACCTAACCCTAGACCAAATTAAGGGCCTCTGAATAATCTTTCCAACAAGGTATCATGTGCCTGAATTGGGATTAAGATGAATAAGTTAGGCCCATTCAAGTGAAGGAACATCATGGACTGCGCACTGATCCAAGCCAGAGAACTCGGGGACCCAATTTAGCCTTGATTTTGGCCTAATTTGACAATTCTTGTGAAACCTGAAATTGTAGGTCTCTTCCTTTTCTTTCTAAGGACAGCAAGTTCACCAAAATCCGATATCTGTAGCTCTAGTTATGCTCTGTGCAAGGCAACAAGGTCAGAATGAGAGAAAAATCCGAAAATTAACAATGTTTAGCAATTAAGCCCAATAATGTAAAAGCAAAAACAATGATTGTAAAAGTTGTCTAATTTCCGTCTCTCTCTGGCTTGTGAGGTTGTGAACTGTTATTTATCCTTATTAATCCTTACCTAACCCTGGATCAACTTAAGGGCCTCTGAATAAGCTTTCCAACAAGGTATCATATGCCTTAATTGGGCTTAAGATGAGTAAGTTAGGCCCATTTAAGTGAAGGAACATCGTGGACTGCGCACTGATCCACGTCAGAGTACTCGGGACCCAATTTAGCCTTGATTTTGGCCTAATTTGACAATTCTTAAGAAACCTGAAATTTTAGGTCTCTTCCTTATCTTTCTAGGGACAGCAAGTTCACCAAAATTCGATATGTGCAGCTTCAGTTATGCTCTGCGAAAGGCAACAAGGTCAGGATGAGTGAAAAATCCGAAAATTAACAATGTTTAGCCAATAAGCCCAATAATGTAAAAGTAAAAACAAAGATTGTAAAAGTTGTCTAATTTCGGTCTCTCTCTGGCTTGTGCGGCTGTAAACTGCTATTTTTGCTTATTAATCCTGACCTAACCCAAGACCAAATTAAGGGCCTCTGAATAATCTTTCCAACAAGGTATCATGTGCCTTAATTGGGATTAAGATGAGTAAGTTAGGCCCACTTAAGTGAAGGAGCATCATGGACTGCGCACTGATCCACGCCAGAGAACTCGGGGACCCAATTTAGCCTTGATTTTGGCCTAATTTGACAATTCTTGTGAAACCTGAAATTTTTGGTCTCTTCCTAATATTTCTAGGGACAGCAAGATCACCTAAATCCAATATCTGTAGCTCTAGTTATGCTCTGCGCAAGGCAACAAGGTCCGGATGAGTGAAAAATCCAAGAATTAACAATGTTTAGCAATTAAGCCCAATTAATCCCAATAATATAAAAAGCAAAAATAATGATTGTAAAAGTTGTCTGATTTCCGTCTTTCTCTGGCTTGTGCGGATGTAAACTACTATTTATGCTTATTAATGCTGACCTAACCCTAGACCAAATTAAGGGCCTTTGAATAAGCTTTACAACAAGGTATCATATGCCTTAATTGGGCTTAAGATGAGTAAGTTTGGCACCTTTAAGTGAAGGAACATCATGGACTACGCACTGATCCGCGCCAGAGTACTCGGGACCCAATTTAGCCTTGATTTTGGTCTAATTTGACAATTATTGTGAAACCTGAAATTGTTGGTCCCTTCCTTATCTTTATAGGGACAGCAGGATCACCAAAATCCGATATATGTAGCTCTAGTTATGCTATACGCAAGGTTACAAGGTCAGGATGAGTAAAAAATCCGAAAATTAACAACGTTTAGCCTTTAAGCCCAATAATGTAAAAGTAAAAACAAAGATATTAATGCTGACCTAATCCTAGACCAAATTAAGGGCCTCTGAATAAGCTTTCCAACAAGGTATCATATGCCTTAATTGGGCTTAAGATGAGTAAGTTTGGCGCCTTTAAGTGAAGGAACATCATGGACTGCGCACTGATCCACGCCAGAGAACTCGGGGACCCAATTTAGCCTTGATTTTGCCCTAATTTGACATTGCTTAAGCAACCTGAAATTGTAGGTCTCTTCTTTTTCTTTCTAAGGACTGCAAGATCACCAAAATCCGATATCTGTAGCTCTAGTTATGCTCTGTGCAAGGCAACAAGGTCAGAATGAGAGAAAAATCAGTAAATTAACAATGTTTAGCAATTAAGCCCAATAATGTAAAAGCAAAAACAATGATTGTAAAAGTTGTCTAATTTCCGTCTCTCTCTGGCTTGTGCGACTATGAACTGCTATTTATGCTTATTAATCCTTACCTAACCCTGGACCAACTTAAGGGCCTCTGAATAAGCTTTCCAACAAGGTATCATATGCCTTAATTGGGCTTAAGACGAGTAAGTTAGGCCCATTTAAGTGAAGGAACATCATGGACTGCGCACTGATCCACGCCAGAGTACTCGAGACCCAATTTAGCCTTGATTTTTGGCCTAATTTGACAATTCCTGTGAAACCTGAATTTGTAGGTCTCTTCCTTAACTTTCTATGAACAGCGGGATGACCAAAATCCGATATATGTAGCTCTAGTTATGCTCTGCGCAAGGCACCAAGGTCAGGATGAGTGAAAGATCCGAAAATTAACAATGTTTAGCAATTAAGCCCAATAATGTAAAAGCAAAAACAATGATTGTAAAAGTTGTATAATTTTCGTCTCTCTCTGACTTGTGTGGCTGTAAAGTACTATTTATGCTTATTAATCCTCACCTATCCCTAGACCAAATTAAGGGCATCTGAATAAGCTTTCCAACAATGTATCATATGCCTTAATTGGGCTTAAGATGAGTAAGTTAGGTCCATTTAAGTGAAGGAACATCGTGGACTGTGCACTAATCTGCGCCAGAGAACTCGGTACCCGATTTAGCCATGATTTTGGCCTAATTTGACAATTCTTGGAAACCTGAAATTGTTGGACTCTTCCTTATCTTTCTAGGTACAACAAGATCACCAAAATCCAAAATCTGTAGCTCTAGTTATGCTCTGTGCAAGGCAACAAGGTCAGGATGAGTGAAAAATCCGAAAATTAACAATGTTTAGCAATTAAGCCCAATAATATAAAAAGCAAAAATAATGATTGTAAAAGTTGTCTAATTTCCGTCTCTATCTGGCTTGTGTAACACCCTACTTTTTATTTTCCGATTTTTATTTTTTCAGTAAAAATATTTTCGCTGTATTAACCGGTATAAATGTATTTATTTATATTTTTATACGAGTTCATGGAGATTGATTTTTATGAAATAAAAATCATATCCATATTCTATCTTAGGGTAGAAACTTAAGATAAAAATTTGGGTTGAAAATTCAGACGGAACCCGGTCTGCGTTTTCACTGACAGTATAATTTTACTGAGCAGAAAACCTAATTTTGACTCGTGAACGAAATGGGTTACATTTAAATCATATTTCTAACGAGTTTGGTTGTTTTGAAAATTTTCAACCGAAAATAAAATATTACGCTTTTTACGGGCACAAAACCCTAATCGGGAAACCGACGGAGTCGAGAAGGGGAGTGCAGAGACCTGTCAAGAGATCGGGACAACGAGTCATACATGATGACTCATGGAGGATGAGTCACCAAGCATTTATGAGCATTAAATGCAAGTAATCAAGACATTTAGGTAAAAATACCAAAATACCCCCAAGCTTTCGCGGGTATTAACAAGACGCATCTACACACTCTTAACCACTCATTTTACGTGGTTGAAAACCTCCCACATCTCTCCAATTTCGTGCATCCACCTCCAATAAATCTTACCTATTTTATTTTGCTTTCGTTTCATTATTTTCCTCTCAAAAACCGAAATCGGGTAAACGACGGAGCTGCATACGGAATTTCCGGGAACCGCTAATGGATAAGATCGATGACTCATTGGTGAGTCATTTTGTGTGGCCCAAAATCAGCCACACCTCCACTAAATGTGAGCCACATATTATTAACCATGGTTAGCCAAAATAACCTTAGTTAAGTTAATTATAACCTTAGTTAAGTTAATTATAACCTTAGTTAAGCTTATATTAATTTAATAATCACAAAACCCATTAAACCAATTCCTTTTAACCAAACAAGGCATAAGATTACTCCTATAAATACCCTCCAAACCGTGGCCTCCCTCACCATTTCACTCATCTTCTTCATTCTCTTCATCTTCCCCACCAACTAAGTTACAAAACCCTAAGAACACCGAATTCCCACCAAACATATGACACTCTTCCTTTCTGAAACTCGGAAAACACTCAACATAAAAGTTGTTCCTCTTTCTCTCTTCTTTCCAACAAGCTAAAGATCATCAAAAACGGATAAGTGGATTGGGCGAAAGGCTCAAAATACAGAAACTGCCCAGAATTCCCAGCAACCCACGAAACAGCATAAAGAAGGCCCTTTTCACCCCTGTTATGATCCGAACCAAATGAAACCTTAAACACCAAAGTTGTTAATTTTCTTCTTATCTTTCTATCAAGCCAAAGTTCGTAATTTTTGGATGAGTATATTGTGAGATACACTCACAATACCATCACACCCTCAAGCTGTCCAGTTTTCAACATAGTGAAGGTTGATCATTTTCTTCATTTCTTCAATCTTCAAGAGGTAAAAGCTCATCTCCTTGATCATATAAACTTTCATATTCATGTATTTATCATGTTTATGCCATGAATCATATTTTTCCATTCCTAGATCTAGAACTTCAAATAATTCTAGAAAATTGTAGAAAAATCCTTTTAATGTGAAACCAATTTCTATGATCTTGTGATGTCTTCCACTTTCATTATCCAAGATCTTGAATCCAACTAAATTTCCTAGCCTATTTTCCTAATATGGGCCGAAACCCTAACCCTAAAGGTTAGAGGATTTTGTTTCAAATTTTAGTCTTGTAATAAGTAATCTATGTTAGTTAAGACTCTAGTAACTAGGATCCAAAAGATAGCATTAAGAAGATAATCCTAAACCTATTTTCTAAGTCTTGACCGAACCTAGCCCTAAAGTGTCATAGATGGTTGTTAGTTGATTAATTATAGTTAGGTTGTTTGGTTGAAGGTGTTTGTGTTAACTCGTGGCGGGATAACGAGGATCGTCGTGTACGTGTTTCCGGTGAAAACTCAGGTGGGGAAAAGAATCAACCTATCGTCGGAATCGATAAGTAGTATATTATATGATAATTGTGTAGGGCGACCTAAACCCTACTAGTAGTCGAGTAATCGACAAGACCAAAATCCCATCGGAAACCTTTTCTATAAAACCAATGGTGATTCGGGGATTGTAGGTTTATCGACATTAAGTTGATTTTAAGTATTTGAGGATTTTTGATTTTATGTTATCAAATTTACTGTGATACGCTGGTTGAGGTATTCCATCTGCATGTGACGTATTATTTCGGTGTTTGAATATTTATATGATATTGAGATATTTGAATATTTTCTGATGTTATGTTATGCATGATCTGCCTGTTTTTAAATATTGTGATTAGATGATTTTTAAGTAAGGATATGTGTTGTTCGGGAGATGATTGTTTGGGTGAGAGAATGAATTGACTTAGAGGTGCTTAGCTAAATTAAATTATCTAAATGAGGAGATGTGACATAGAATGCAAGTGGAGGTTGTGAGGAAGAGTTTGAGGTACTAGGTTGCTATTGATAAAAGTCAGTGAGAATTATATCGTGCTTATGCACTATTTCCTATGAGAGATTACGAAATAGGGGCGCACCTAGTTATTATTTATTATATGCTTATGTACTATTTCCAATGGGGAAATAGTGACGCATATCGTGCTTATGCACTATTTCCTATGAGAGAGTAGGGAATAGGGGCGCACCTAGTTATTATTTATTATATGCTTATGTGCTATTTCCAATGGGGAAATAGTGACGCATATCGTGCTTATGCACTATTTCCTATGAGAGATTAGGGAATAGGGGCGCACCTAGTTATTATTTATTATATGCTTATGTGCTATTTCAAATGGGGAAATAGTGACGCATATCGTGCTTATGCACTATTTCCTATGAGAGAGTAGGGAATAGGGGCGCACCGAGTTATTATTTATTATGTGCTTATGTGCTATTTCCAATGGGGGCAATAGTGACGCATATTGTGCTGATGCACTATTTCCTATGAGATATTAGGGAATAGTGGCGCACCGAGTTTTGACCCTAAATAGTTCTGGACTACTGACTAATGTGACAGGAGTGAAGATGGCCACATCAGTATTAAGTTTTAGTTGCATGGGCTGAGGGTAGAGGATGATATAGTGAATTGAGGATGATTGCTGATTTTGATTGATGCGTGTCTGTGACAATTACTGTATAATTTACTATTACTCTTTTCCGCTTTTTGATGATAGAATTGTTTCTTATTCCCTATATCTTTCTGTGTGTTATGTTTTATTTCTGATGTGATCGTACGAGAAGACCCGATGGAGGAACCAATTGCTGAGGGGTTAGATGGAACTCCTTACGAACCAGATGCTTTGGAGGTCGAGTTGTGATTCAAGGCGATTAGAGTATAGACAGTATGGCGGTGTGTCTTAAGAGTATTTATAGTTCCGTTGAGTATGTCTGTAGTGAAGTTTATGCCTGTGAGGGATCCTACTGAGAGGGTACCCTTAACAGTGCTTTTGGAATGTAATAAATAACAGGTGTGTATTTATGTAATATAGTTTTGGTATGTTTTATATATGCATAAGTTATATAATTATTAATTAAGTTTTAATTTTTACGTATTTTTAATGATAAGCGAGCGATTAAGTAAATAAATATTAAGGTTTTAATGTAATAATACGATGGGGCACAACGGGGTGTCTCATTTGGTGGTATCAGAGCAGTTCGATTCTAATCGGACTGTGAGGTCTAGGAAGTTGTTACTGGCCGTGTCTAGTTAAATCCACGTCGGATTTTGACTATGCTTAGAAGTTGGGTAGTGAGTCCCGACGTGATAGTTAACAGTTATATGGCATATATATATTTTATGTAGCATTATATGTTGTATACCAGTGTTCAGAGAGGTGGAGCTGGAAAAGGAGTTCCAGCAGTAGGACAGCAGACGGCCAGACCTCAGGCCACTAAAAGAGTGTTTATCATGAGGCGAGCTGAATTCTCAATCTGGGATCTTATACAAGGTATGTATTTGATATATGGTAGACTTTGTTTGTTGGTCTAAGTAGCATGATAGACAAGAAAGTGATGAGGGTTTTGTTGAGGTATAGTTGTGACTGGTAGAATGTGAACCCTTAAGATCAATATCAATGAGTAAGACAATTACTATAAGTCAAATGTTGATCGAGGCATAGTATCATTATGGAATCTAGGGCAATGATTAATGATCATAGTTAAGATGGATTGTATGAGTTTGGGAAGAGTAAACGAAAGTGTATATAGTAATTTCACCTAAGTTGAATATGAGATTTCACCTAAGTTGAATATGAGCAGAAAAGATGATTTTTGATGTAAATTGAGGTTACTAGAGAAATTCAAATTTGTTAAATTAGATAATCCTAACAGGTGTTGTTCTTTTATTTGGAGACTTGAAAGGTGTGATTTTGATATAATCTAGAATATTGAAATACATTCTAAGGAATTATGACTGTGATTGGATACATGGAGTAGGAAGTTAGGGTAGTTTTGATTGTGGTGTTAATTACGGCTGTTAGATGTTGAAATAAGGTTTTCTAACGGATCAGTAGTAAGTAGAGGAAGGAATTAAGTTTTGATCATGTCCTTTAAGGATGTTAGATCAAGTTGGAAAGGTTAAGAACAATGAATGGAATATAGTGAGGGATAAGTTAGAGGATAAATAGAAGGATATAAGAATGAATTCTGTTATGAAGTTACCGCTGTCACCTAGGGGAAAAACAGCGATGAGAAATATAGTGTTGGAGCTTTAGATTAAGATAAGATTACAAGATGATGTCTGGTGTTGATTTAAGAAATTCCGAGGACGGAATTTTTTCTAAGAGGGGTAGTAATGTAACACCCTACTTTTTATTTTCCGATTTTTATTTTTTGGTAAAAATATTTTTATTTGTATTAACCGGTATAAATGTATTTATTTATATTTTTATACGAGTTCATGGAGATTGATTTTTATGAAATAAAAATCATATCCATATTCTATCTTAGGGTAGAAGCTTACGATAAAAATTTGGGTTGAAAATTCAGACGGAACCCGGTCTGCGTTTTCACTGACAGTATAATTTTACTGAGCAGAAAACCTAATTTTGACTCGTGAACGAAATGGTTTATATTTAAATCATATTTCTAACGAGTTTGGTTGTTTTGAAAATTTTCAACCGAAAATAAAATATTACGCTTTTTACGGGCGCAAAACCCTAATCGGGAAACCGACGGAGTCGAAGGGAAGTGCAGAAGACCTGTCAAGAGATCGGGACAACGAGTCATACATGATGACTCATGGAGGATGAGTCACCAAGCATTTATGAGCATTAAATGCAAGTAATCATGACATTTAGGTAAAAAGACCAAAATACCCCCAAGCTTTCGCGGGTATTAACAAGACGCATCTACACACTCTTAACCACTCATTTTACGTGGTTGAAAACCTCCCACATCTCTCCAATTTCGTGCATCCACCTCCAATAAATCTTACCTATTTCATTTTGCTTTCGTTTCATTATTTTCCTCTCAAAAACCGAAATCGGTGTAAACGACTGCGTCACGGAATTTTTAGGGAACCGCAAATGGATAAGATCGATGACACATTGGTGAGTCATTTTGTGTGGCCCAAAATCAGCCACACCTCCACTAAATGTGAGCCACACATTATTAACCATGGTTAGCCAAAATAACCTTAGTTAAGTTAATTATAACCTTAGTTAAGTTAATTATAACCTTAGTTAAGCTTATATTAATTTAATAATCACAAAACCCATTAAACCAATTCCTTTTAACCAAACAAGGCATAAGATTACTCCTATAAATACCCTCCAAACCGTGGCCTCCCTCATCATTTCACTCATCTTCTTCATTCTCTTCATCTTCCCCACCAACTAAGTTACAAAACCCTAAGAACACCGAATTCCCACCAAACATATGACCCTCTTCCTTTATGAAACTCGAAAACACTCAACATAAAAGTTGTTCCTCTTTCTCTCTTCTTTCCAACAAGCTAAAGATCATCAAAAACGGAAAAGTGGATTGGGAGAAAGGCTCAAAATACAGAAACTGCCCAGAATTCCCAGCAACCCACGAAACAGCATAAAGAAGGCCCTTTTCACCCCTGTTATGATCCGAACCAAATGAAACCGTAAACACCAAAGTTGTTCCTTTTCTTCTTATCTTTCTATCAAGCCAAAGTTCGTAATTTTTGGATGAGTATATTGTGAGATACACTCACAATACCATCACACCCTCAAGCTGTCCAGTTTTCAACATAGTGAAGGTTGATCATTTTCTTCATTTCTTCAATCTTCAAGAGGTAAAAGCTCATCTCCTTGATCATATAAACTTTCATATTCATGTATTTATCATGTTTATGCCATGAATCATATTTTTCCATTCCTAAATCTAGAACTTCAAATAATTCTAGAAAATTGTAGAAAAATCCTTTTAATGTGAAACCAATTTCTATGATCTTGTGATGTCTTCCACTTTCATTATCCAAGATCTTGAATACAACTAAATTTCCTAGCCTATTTTCCTAATATGGGCCGAAACCCTAACCCTAAAGGTTAGAGGATTTTGTTTCAAATTTTAGTCTTGTAATAAGTAATCTATGTTGGTTAAGACTCTAGTAACTAGGATCCAAAAGATAGCATTAAGAAGATAATCCTAAACCTATTTTCTAAGTCTTGACCGAACCTAGCCCTAAAGTGTCATAGATGGTTGTTAGTTGATTAATTATAGTTATGTTGTTTGGTTGAAGGTGTTTGTGTTAACTCGTGGCGGGATAACGAGGATCGTCGTGTACGTGTTTCCGGTGAAAACTTAGGTGGGGAAAAGAATCAACCTATCGTCGGAATCGATAAGTAGTATATTATATGATAATTGTGTAGGGCGACCTAAACCCTACTAGTAGTCGAGTAATCGACAAGACCAAAATCCCATCGGAAACCTTTTCTGTAAAACCAATGGTGATTCGGGGATTGTAGGTTTATCGACATTAAGTTGATTTTAAGAATTTGAGGATGTTTGATTTTATGTTATCAAATTTACTGTGATACGCTGGTTGAGGTATTCCATCTGCATGTGACGTATTATTTCGATGTTTGAATATTTATATGATATTGAGATATTTGAATATTTTCTGATGTTATGTTATGCATGATCTGCCTGTTTTTAAATATTGTGCTTAGATGATTTTTAAGTAAGGATATGTGTTGTTCGGGAGATGATTGTTTGGGTGAGAGAATGAATTGACTTAGAGGTGCTTAGCTAAATTAAATTATCTAAATGAGGAGATGTGACATAGAATGCAAGTGGAGGTTGTGAGGAAGAGTTTGAGGTACTAGGTTGCTATTGATAAAAGTCAGTGAGAATTATATCGTGCTTGTGCACTATTTCCTATGAGAGATTAGGGAATAGGGGCGCACCTAGTTATTATTTATTATATGCTTATGTGCTATTTCCAATGGGGAAATAGTGACGCATATCGTGCTTATGCACTATTTCCTATGAGAGAGTAGGGAATATGGGCGCACCTAGTTATTATTTATTATATGCTTATGTGCTATTTCCAATGGGGAAATAGTGACGCATATCGTGCTTATGCACTATTTCCTATGAGAGATTAGGGAATAGGGGCGCACCTAGTTATTATTTATTATATGCTTATGTGCTATTTCCAATGGGGAAATAGTGACGCATATCGTGCTTATGCACTATTTCCTATGAGAGATTAGGGAATAGGGGCGCACCTAGTTATTATTTATTATATGCTTATGTGCTATTTCAAATGGGGAAATAGTGACGCATATCGTGCTTATGCACTATTTCCTATGAGAGAGTAGGGAATAGGGGCGCACCGAGTTATTATTTATTATGTGCTTATGTGCTATTTCCAATGGGGGCAATAGTGACGCATATTGTCTTTGATGCACTATTTCCTATGAGATATTAGGGAATAGTGGCGCACCGAGTTTTGACCCTAAATAGTTCTGGACTACTGACTAATGTGACAGGAGTGAAGATGGCCACATCAGTATTAATTTTTAGTTGCATGGGCTGAGGGTAGAGGATGATATAGTGAATTGAGGATGATTGCTGATTTTGATTGATGCGTGTCTCTGTGACAATTCTTGTATAATTTACTATTACTCTTTTTCCGCTTTTTGATGATAGAATTGTTTCTTATTCCCTATATCTTTTCTGTGTGTTGTGTTTTATTTACGATGTGATCGCACGAGAAGACCCGAAGGAGGAACCAATTCTTTGAGGGGTTAGATGGAACTCCTTACGAACCAGATCTTTGGAGGTCGAGTTGTGATTCAAGGCGATTAGAGTATAGACAAGTATGGCCGGTGTGTCTAAAGAGTATTTATATTTCCGTTGAGTATGTCTGTAGTGAAGTTTATGCCTGTGAGGGATCCTACTGAGAGGGTACCCTTAACAGTGCTTTTGGAATGTAATAAATAACAGGTGTGTATTTATGTAATATAGTTTTGGTATGTTTTATATATGCATAAGTTATATAATTATTACTTAAGTTTTAATTTTTACGTATTTTTAATGATAAGCGAGCGATTAAGTAAATAAATATTAAGGTTTTAATGTAATAATACGATGGGGCACAACGGGGTGTCTCAGCTTGTGCGGCCGTAAACTACTATTTATGCTTATTAATCCTGACCTAATCCTAGACCAAATTAAGGGCCTCTGAATAAGCTTTCCAACAAGGTATCATATGCCTTAATTGGGCTTAAGATGAGTAAGTTTGACGCCTTTAAGTGAAGGAACATGATGGACTGTGCACTGATCCACGCCAGAGTACTCGGGACCCAATTTAGCCTTGATTTTGGTCTAAGTTGACAATTATTGTGAAACCTGAAATTGTTGGTTCCTTCCTTATCTTTATAGGGACAGCAGGATCACCAAAATCTGATATATGTAGCTCTAGTTATGCTATGCGCAAGGCAACAAGGTCAGGATGAGTGAAAAATCCGAAAATTAACAACGTTTAGCCATTAAGCCCAATAATGTAAAAGTAAAAACAAAGATTGTAAAAGTTGTATAATTTCGGTCTCTCTCTGGCTTGTGCGGCTGTAAACTGCTATTTATGCTAATTAATCCTGACCTAACCCTATACCAAATTAAGAGCCTCAGAATAAGCTTTCCAACAAGGTATCATATGCCTTAATTGGGCTTAAGATTAGTAAGTTAGCCACATTTAAGTGAAGGAATGTCATGGACTGCGCACTGATCCGTGCCAGAGAACTCGGGACCCAATTTAGCCTTGATTTTGGCCTAATTTTACAATTCTTTGGAAATCTGAAATTGTGGGTCTCTTCCTTATCTTTCTAGGGACAGCAAGATAACCAAAATCCGGTATCTGTAGCTCTAGTTATGCTCTGCGGAAGGCAACAAGGTCAGAATGAGTGAAAAACTGAAAATTAACAATGTTTAGCAATTAACCCCAATTAACCCCAATAATGTAAAAGCAAAAACAATGATTTTAAAAGTTGTCTAATTTTCGTCTCTCTGTGGCTTGTGCGGCTGTAAACTGCTATTTATGCTTATTAATCATGACCTAACCCTTGAGCAAATTAAGTGCCTCTGAATAAGCTTTCCAACAAGGTATCATATGCCTTAATTGGGCTTAAGATGAGTAAGTTAGGCCCATTTAAGTGAAGGAACATCATGGGTTGCGCACTGATCTGCGTCAGAGAACTCGGGACCCAATTTAGCCTTGATTTTGGCCTAATTTGACAATTCTTGTGAAACCTGAAATTGTAGGTCTCTTCCTTGCCTTTCTAGGGACAGCAAGATCACCAAAATCCGATATTTGTAGCTCTAGTTATGCTCTGCGCAAGGCAACCAGGTCAGGATGAGTGAAAAATTCAAAAATTAACAATGTTTAGCAATTAAGCCCAATAATATAAAAAGCAAAAATAATGATTGTAAAAGTTGTCTAATTTCCGTCTCTCTCTGGCTTGTGCGGCCGTAAACTGCTAATTATGCTTATTAATGCAGACCTAACCCTAGACCAAATTAAGGGCCTCTGAATAAGCTTTCCAACAAGGTATCATATGCCTTAATTGGGCTTAAGATGAGTAAGTTTGGCCCATTTAAGTGAATGAACATCATGGACTGCGCACTGATCCGCGCCAGAGAACTCGGGACTGCAAGATCACCAAAATCCGATATCTATCGCTCTAGTTATGCTCTGCGCAAGACAACAAAGTCAAGATGAGAGAAAAATCCGAAAATTAACAATGTTTAGCAATTAAGCCAAATTAATGCCAATAATGTAAAAGTAAAAACAATGATTGTAAAAGTTGTCTAATTTCCGTCTCTCTCTGGTTTGTGGGGCTGTAAACTGCTATTTATGGTTATTAATCCTGACCTAACCCTAGACCAAATTAAGGGCCTCTGAATAAACTTTCGAACAAGGTATCATATGCCTTAATTGGTCTAAAGATGGGTAAGTTAGGCTCATTTAAGTGAACGAACATCATGGACTTCGCACTGATCCGCGCCAGAGAACTCGGGACCCAATTTAGCCTTGATTTTGGCCTAATTTGACAATTCTTGTGAAATCCGAAATTGTAGGTCTCTTCCTTATCTTTCTAGGGACTGCAAGATCACCAAAATCTGATATCTATAGCTCTAGTTATGCTCTGCGCAAGACAACAATGTCAGGATGAGAGAAAAATCCGAAAATTCACAATGTTTAGCAATTAAGCCAAATTAATGCCAATAATGTAAAAGTAAAAACAATGATTGTAAAAGTTGTCTAATTTCCGTCTCTCTCTGGTTTGTGGGGTTGTAAACTGCTATTTATGCTTATTAATCCTGACCAAACCCTACACCAAATTAAGGGCCTCTGAATAAGCATTCAAACAAGGTATCATATGCCTTAATTGGGCTTCAGATAAGTAAGTTAGGCCCATTTAAGTGAAGGAACATAATGGACTGCGTACTGATCCGCTCCAGAGAAATTGGGACCCAATTTAGCCTTGATTTTGGCGTAACTAGACAATTCTTGTGTAACCTGAAATTGTAGGTCTCTTCCTTATCATTATAGGGACAGCAAGATCACCAAAATCCGAGATCTGTAACTCTAGTTATGCTCTGCGCAAGGCAACAAGGTCAGGAAGAGAGAAAAATCCGAAAATTAACAATGTTTAGCAATTAAGCCCAATTAAGCCCAATAATGTAAAAACGAAAACAATGATTGTAAAAGTTGTCTAATTTCGATCTCTCTCTGGCTTGTGCGGCTGTAAACTACTATTTATGCTTATTAATCCTAACCTAAAACTTTACCAAATCAAGGGACTCTGAATAAGCTTTCCAACAAGGTGTGATATGCCTTAATTGGGCTTAAGATAAGTAAGTTAGGCCCATTTAAGTGAAGGAACAACATGGACTGCGCACTGATCCACGCGATAGAACTCAGGACCCAATTTGGCCTTGATTTGGGACTATTTTGACAATTCTTTTGAAACATGAAATTGTAGGTCTCTTCCTTATCTTTCTAGGGACATCAAAATCACTAAAATCCGATAATGTAAAAGCAAAAACAATGATTGTAAAAGTTGTCTAATTTCCGTCTCTCTCTGCCTTGTGCGGCTGTAAACTGCTATTTATTCTTATTAATCCTGACCTAACCCTAGACCAAATTAAGGGCCTCTGAATGAGCTTTCCAACAAGGTATCATATGCCTTAATTGGGCTAAAGATGAGTAAGTTAGGCTCATTTAAGTGAACGAACATCATGGACTTCGCACTGATCCGCGTCAGAGAACTTCGGACCCAATTTAGCCTTGATTTTGGCCTAAATTGACAATTCTTGTGTCACCTGAAATTGTAGGTCTCTTCCTCATTTTTCTAGGGATAGCAAGATCACCAAAATCCGATATCTGTGGCTCTAGTTATGCTCTCCGCATGGTAACAAGGTCAGGATGAGTGAAAAATCCGAAAATTAATAATGTTTAGCAATTAAGCCAAATTAAGCCCATAAATGTAAAAACAAAAACAATGATTGTAAAAGTTGTCTAATTTCCGTCTCTCTCTGGCTTGTGCGGCTGTAAACTACTACATAATCTTATTAATCCTGATATAACCCTAGACCAAATTAAGCGCCTCTGAATAAGCTTTCCGACAAGGTATCATTTGCCTTAATTGGGCTTAAGATGAGTAAGTTAGGCCCATTTAAGTGAAGGAACATCATGGACTGCGCACTGATCCACGCCAGGGAACTCGGGACACAATTTAGCCTTGATTTTGGCCTAATTTGAAAATTTTTGTGAAGCCTGAAATTGTAGGTCTCATCCTTGTCTTTCTAGGGACAGCAAGATCACCAAAATCCGATATCTTTATCTCTAGTTATGCTTTGCACAAGGCAACAATGTCAGGATGAGTGAAAAATCCGAAAATTAACAATGTTTAGCCATTAAGCCCAATTATGCCCAATAATGTAAAAGCAAAAACAATTATTGTAAAAGTTGTCTAATTTCCGTCTCTCTCTGGCTTGTGCGGCTGTAAACTGCTACTTAGTCTTATTAATCTTGACCTAACCCGAGACCAAATTAAAGGCATCTGAATAAGCTTTCCAACAAGGTATCATATGCCTAAATTGGGCTTAAGATGAGTAAGTTAGGCCCATTTAAGTGAAGGAACATCATGGACTGCGCACTGATCCTCGCCAGAGAACTCGGGACCCAATTTAGCCTTGATTTTGGACTAATTTGACAATTCTCGTGAAACCTGAAATTGTAGGTCTCTTCCTTATCTTTCTGGGGACAGCAAGATCACCAAAATCCGATATCTGTAGCTCTAGTTATGCTCGGCGCAAGGCAACAATGCTAGGATGAGTGAAAAATCCGAAAAATAACAATGTTTAGCAATTAACCCCAATTAAGCCCAATAATATAAAAGCAAAAGCAATGATTGTAAAAGTTGTCTAATTTCCGTCTGTCTCTGGCTTGTACGGCTGTAAACTTCTATTTCTACTTATTAATCTTGACATAACCCTAGAACAAATTAAGGGCATCTGAATAGGCTTTCCAACAAGGTATGATATGCCTTAATTGGGCATACGATAAGTAACTCGGGCCTATTTAAGTAAAGGAACATCATGGACAGCGCACTGATCCGTGCCAGAGAACTCGGGACCCTAATTAGCCTTGATTTTGGCCTATTTGACAATTCTTTTGAAACCTGAAATTGTAGGTCTCTTCCTTATCTTTCTAGGGAAAGCAAGATCACCAAAATCCGATATCTGTAGCTCTAGTTATGCTCTGCGCAAGGTAACAAGGTCAGGATGAGTGAAAAATCCGAAAATTAACAATGTTTAGCAATTAAACCCAAAAATGTAAAAGCAAAAACAATGATTGTAAAAGTTGTCTAATTTCCGTCTCTCTCTGGCTTATGCGGCTGTAAACTGCTATATATGCTTATTAATACTGACCTAACCCTATAACAAATTAAGGGCCTCTGAATAAGCTTTCCAACAAGGTATGATATGCCTTAATTGGGCTTAAGATGAGTAAGTTAGGCTCATCTAAGTGAAGGAACATCATGGACTGCACACTGATCCGTGCCAGAGAACTCGGGACCCAATTTAGCCTTGATTTTGGCCTAGTTTGACAATCCTTGTGAAACTTGAAATTGTAGGTCTCTTCCTTATCTTTCTTGGGACGACAAGATCACAGAAATACGATATCTGTAGCTCAAGTTATGCTCTGCGCAAGGCAACAAGGTCAGGATGAGTCAAAAATCCGAAACTGTAAACTGCTATTTATGCTTATTAATCCTGACCTAACCCTAGACCAAATTAAGGGCCTCTGAATAAGCTTTCCAACAAGGTATCATATGCCTTAATTGGGCTTAAGATGAGTAAGTTAAGCCCATTTTAGTGAAGGAACATTATGGACCGGGCACAGATCTGCGCCATAGAACTCGGGACCCAATTTAGCCTTTATTTTTTCCTAATTTGACAATTCTTGGAAAACCTGAAATTGTAGGTCTCTTCCTTATCTTTCCAGGGACAACAAGATCACCAAAATCCGATATCTGAAGCTCTAGTTATGCTCTGCGCAAGGCAACAAGGTCAGGATGAGTGAAAAATCTGAAAGTTTACAATGTTTAGCAATTAAGCCCAATAATGTAAAAGCAAAAACAACGATTGTAAAAGCTATCTAATTTCCGTCTCTATCTTGCTTGTGCGGCTGTAAACGGCTATTTATGCTTATTAATCCTTTCCTAACCCTAAACCAAATTAAGGGCCTCTGAAAAAGCTTTCCAACAAGGTATCATATGTCTTAATTGGGCTTAAGATGAGTAAGTTAGGCACATTTAAGCGAAGGAACATCATGGACTGCGCACAAATCCGCGCCAGAGAACTCGGGACCCAATTTAGCCTTGATTTTGGCCTAATTTGACAGTTCTTGTGAATCCTGAAATTGTAGGTCTGTTTCTTATCTTTCTAGGGACAGCAAGATCACAGAAATCCGATATCTGTAGTTCCAGTTATGCTTTGCACAAGGCAACAAGGTCAGGATGAGTGAAAAATCCGAAAGTTAACAATGTTTAACAATTAAGCCCAATAATGTAAAAGCAAAAACAACGATTGTAAAAGTTGTCTAATTTTCGTTTCTCTCTGGCTTGTGCGGCTGTAAAATGATATTTATGCTTATTAATCCTTACCAAACCCTAGACCAAATTAAGGGCCTCTGAAAAAGCTTTCCAACAAGGTATCGTATGCCTTAATTGGGCTTAAGATGAGTAGGTTATGCCAATTTAAGTGAAGGAACATCATGGACTGCGCACTGATCCGCGCCAGAGAACTCGGGACCCAATTTAGCCTTGATTTTGACCTAATTTGACAGTTCTTGTGAAACTTGAAATTGTAGGTCTCTTCCTTATCTTTCTAGGGACGGCAAGATCACAGAAATCCGATATCAGTAGCTCCAGTTATGCTCTGCACAAGGCAACAAGGTCAGGATGAGTCAAAAATCCGAAAGTTAACAATGTTTAGCAATTAAGCCCTATAATGTTAAAGCAAAAACATTGATCGTAAAAGTTGTCTAATTTACGTCTCTCTCTGGCTTGTGCAGCTGTAAACTGCTATTTATGCTTATTAATCCTGACCTAACACTAGACCAAATTAAGGGCCTCTGAATAATCTTTCCAACAAGGTATCATATGCCTTAATTAGGCTTAAGATGAGTAAGTTAGGCCCATATAAGTGAAGGAACATCATGGACTGCGCACTGATCTGTGCCAGAGAAGTCGGGACCCAATTTAGCCATGATTTTGCGTAATTTGACAAATCTTGTGAAACCTGAAATTGTAGGTCTCTTCCTTATCTTTATAGGGACTGCAAGATCACCAAAATCCGATAGCCATAGCTCTAGTTATGCTCTGCGCAAGGCTACAAGGTCAGGAGGAGTGAAAAATCCGAAAATTATCAATGTTTAGCAATTAAGCCCAATAATGTAAAAGCAAAAACAATGATTGTAAAAGTTGTCTAATTTTCGTCTCTCTCTGTCTTGTGCGGCTGTAAACTGCTATTTATGCTTATTATTCCTGACCTAACCCGAGACCAAATAAAGGGCCTCTGAATAAGCTTTCCAACACGGTATCATATGCCTTAATTGGGCTTAATATGAGTTAGTTAGGCCCATTTAAGTGAAGGAACATCATGGACTGTGCACTGATACGTGCCAGAGAAATAGGGACCCAATTTAGACTTTATTTTGGCCTAATTTGACAATTCTTGTAAAACTTGAAATTGTAGGTCTCTTCGTTATCTTTCTAGGGACAGCAAGATCACAAAAATCCGATATCTGTAGTTCTAGTTATGCTCGGCGCAAGGAAACAAGGTCAGGATGAGTGAAAAATCCAAAAATTAACAATGTTTAGCAATTAAGCCCAATAATGTAAAAGCAAAAACAATGATTGTAAAAGTTGTCTAATTTCAGTCTCTCTCTGGCTTGTGGGGCTGCAAACTGCTACTTATAGTTATTAATCCTGACCTAACCCTAGACCAAATTAAGGGCCTTTGAATAAGCTTTCCAACACGGTATCATATGCCTTAATTGGGCTTAAGATGAATAAGTTAGGCCCATTTAAGTGAAGGAACATCATGGACTACGCCCTGATCCGCGCCAGAGAACTCGGGACACGTTTTAGCCTTGATTTTGACCTAATTTGACAATTCTTGTGAAACCTGATATTGTAGGTCTCTTCCTTTTCTTTCTAGGGACAACAAGATCACCTAAATCCGATATCAGTTGCTCTAGCTATGCTCTGCGCAAGGCAACAAGGTCAGGATGAGTGAAAAATCCGAAAATTAACAATGTTTAGCAATTAAGCCCTATTAAGCCCAATAATGTAAAAGCAACAACATCGATTGTAAATGTTGTCTAATTTCCGTCTCTCTCTGGATTGTGCGGCTGTAAACTGCTATTTATGCTTATTAATCCTGACCTAACCCTAGACAAAATTAAGGGCCTCTGAATAAGCTTTCCAACAAGGTATCATATGCCTTAATTGGGCTTAAGATGAGTAAGTTAGGCCCATTTAGGTGAAGGAACATCATGGACTGCGCCCTGATCCACGCCCGAGAACTCGGGACCCAATTTAGCCTTGATTTTGGCCTAATTTGACAATTCTTGTGCAACCTGAGATTGTAGGTCTCTTCCTTATCTTTCTAGGGACAGCAAGATCACCAAAATCCGATATCTGTAGCTCAAGTTATGCTCTGTACAAGGCAACAAGGTCAGGATGAGTGAAAAATCTGAAAATTAACAATGTTTAGCAATTAAGCCCAATTAAGCCCAATAATTTAAAAGCAAAAACAATGATTGTAAAAGTTGTCTAATTTCCGTCTCTCTCTGGATTTTGCGGCAGTAAACTGCTATTTATGCTTATTAATCCTGACCTAACCCTAGACCAAATTAAGGGCCTCTGAATAAGCTTTCCAACAAGGTATCATATGCCTTAATTGGGCTTAAGATGAGTAAGTTAGACCCATTTAAGTGAAGGAACATCATGGACTGCGCCCTGATCCACGCCCGAGAACTCGGGAACCAATTTAGCCTTGATTTTGGCCTAATTTGACAATTCTCGTGAAACCTGAGATTGTAGGTCTCTTCCTTATCTTTCTAGGGACAACAAGATGACCAAAATCCGATATTTGTAGCTCAAGTTATGCTCTGTTCAAGGCAACAAGGTCAGGATGAGTGAAAAATCTGAAAATTAACAATGTTTAGCAATTAAGCCCAATTAAGCCCAATAATTTAAAAGCAAAAACAATGATTGTAAAAGTTGTCTAATTTTCGTCTCTCTCTGGCTTGTACGGCTGTAAACTGCTATTTATTCTTATTAATCCTGAACTAACCCTAGACCAAATTAGGGGCCTCTGAATAAGCTTTCCAACAAGGTATCATATGCCTTAATTGGGCTTAAGATGAGTAAGATAGGCCCATTTAAGTGAAGGAACATCATGGACTACGTACTGATCCGCGCCTGAGAACTCGGGAACAAATTTAGCCTTGATTTTGGCCTAATTGGACAATTCTTGTGAAACATGAAATTGTAGGTCTCTTCCTTATCTTTCTAGGGACAGCAAGATCACCAAAATCCGATATCTGTAGCTCTAGTTATGCTCTGCGCAATGAAACAAGGTCAGGATGAGGGAAAAATCCGAAAATTAACAATGTTTAGCAATTAAGCCCAATAATGTAAGAGCAAAAAAAACGATTGTAAAAGTTGTCTAATTTCCGTCTCTCTCTGACTTGTGCGGCTATAAACTTCTATTTTTGTTTATTAATCCTGACCGGATACTAGACCAAATTAAGGGCCTCTGAATAAGCTTTCCAACAAGGTATCATATGCCTTAATTGAGCTTAAGATGAGTAAGTTAGGGCCATTTAATTGAAGGAACATCATGGATAGCGCACTGATCCGCGCCAAAGAAATCGGGACCCAATTTAGCCTTGATTTTGGCCTAATTTGACAATTCTTTTGAAACCAGAGATTGTAGGTCTCTTCCGTATCTTTCTAGGAAAAGCAAGATCACCAAAATCCGATATCTGTAGCTCAAGTTATGCTCTGAGCAAGGTAACAAGGTCAGGATGAGAGAAAATTCTGAAAATTAACAATGTTTAACAATTAAGCCCAATAATGAAAAAGCAAAAACAATGATTGTAACAGTTGTCTAATTTTCGTCTCTCTCTGGCTTTTGCGGCTGTAAACTGCTATTTATGCTTATTAATCCTGACCTAACCCTAGACCAAATTAAGGGCCTATGAATAAGCTTGCCAACAAGGTATCATATGCCTTAATTGGGCTTAAGATGAGTAAGTTAGGTCCATTTAAGTGAAGGAACATCTTCGACTACGCACTGATCCACGCCAGAGATCTCAGGAACCAATTTAGCCTTGATTTTGACCTAATTTGACAATTTTTATGAAACCTGAAATTGTAAGTCTCTTCCTTATCATTAAAACAATGATTGTAAAAGTTGTCTAATTTCCGTCTCTCTCTGGCTTGTGCATCTGTAAACTGCTATTTGTCCTTATTTATCCCGACCTAACCCTAAACCAAAGTAAGGGCCTCTGAATAAGCTTTCCAACAAGATCTCATATGCCTTAATTGGGCTTAAGATGAGTAAGTTAGGCCCATTTATGTGATGGAACATCATGGACTGCGTACTGATCCGCGCCAGAGAACTCGGGACCCAATTTAGCCTTGATTTTGGCTTAATTTGACAACTATTGTGAAGCCTGAGATTGTAGGTCTTTTCCTTATCTTTCCAGGGACAGCAAGATCACCAAAATCCGATATTTGTAGCTCTAGTTATGCTTTGCGGAAGGCAACAAGTTTAGGATGATTGAAAAATTCGAAAATTAACAATTTTTAGCAATTAAGCCCAATTAAGGCCAATAATGTAAAAACAAAAATAATGCTTGTAAAAGTTGTCTAATTTTCATCTCTCTCTGGCTTGTGCGGCTGTAAACTGCTATTTATGCATTTTAATCTTGACATAACCTTAGACCAAATTAAGGGCCTCTGAATAAGCTTTCCAACAAGGTATTATATGCCTTAATTGGACTTAAAATGAGTAAGTTAGGCCTATTTAAGTGAAGTAACATCATGAACTGCACACTGATCCGCGCCAGAGAATTCGGGACCCAATTTAGCCTTGATTTTGGCCTAATTTGACAATTCTTGTGAAACCTGAGATTGTAGGTCTCTTCCTTATCTTTCTAGGGACAGCAAGATCACCAAAATCCGATATCTGTAGCTCTAGTTATGCTCTGTGCAAGGCAACAAGGTCAGGATGAGTGAAAAATCTGAAAATTAACAATGTTTAGCAATTAAGCCGAATTAAGCCCAATAATTTAAAAGCAAAAACAACGATTGTAAAAGTTGTCTAATTTCCGTCTCTCTCTGGCTTTTGCGGCTGTAAACTGCTATTTACGCTTATTAAACCTGACCAAACCCTAGACCAAATTAAGGGCATCTGATTAAGCTTTGCAACAAGGTATCATATGCCTTAATTGGGCATAAGATGAGTAAGTTAGGCCCATTTAAGTGAAGGAACATCATGGACAGTGCACTAATCCGCGCCAGATAACTCGGGAACCAATTTAGCCTTGATTTTGGCCTAATTTGACAATTCTTTTGATACCTGAGATTGTAGGTCTCTTCCTTATCTTTCTAGGAACAGCAAGATCACCAAAATCCGATATCTGTAGCTCTAGTTATGCTCACTAGTGCAATAAGTGCTTTTTACGTCAGTTAAAATAGATTTTTTACGTCAGAATACTGACTGACGTAAATACAGCTGACTTTAATAGTTAATATTTTAACATCAGTTGAGAACTGACGTTAAATATAAAACTATTAACGTCAGTTCTTTAACAAAACTGATGTTAATTTTGTAAAAATTAACGTCAGTTTTTTAAACAACTGACGTTAAACATAAAACTATTAACGTCAGTTCTTTAAGACAACGGACGTTGATTTTGTTAAAACTAACGTCAGTTGTTATAAAGAACTGACGTTAAAGGTTTAATTTTAATGTCAGTTGTAATAAACAACTGATGTTAATAGGTTTTTTTTTAAATTCAGTTTGAAAATATCACTCCCCTCAGCTATCCCTGCATCCAGTCCCAGTAACACAGAATATCACACACATTACAGAATTGCAAAGGAAAATTGAACAATGGGGGGACTTAAAACCAAAACCCATGTATATATATAAATAAATTTTAGTTCCAATGTCTAAAAAACAAAACTATATAAGGATATATATATACATGTTATTAATTAGTTTCTAAAGTCTAACAAAAAAACTATTCATCTAAGTAGTACGGAGGTATGTTGTCAATTCCTTTTTCAGCCGCATACTTGAAGAAGAATTCAGCGAAGCGCATCCTCAAGTCTCTTAACTCTTCTTCTTCAATAGGCGATTGGTCGATAAATGCCTAGACACGTTCAAATAATAACAATAACATCAATGCAAGTCATCTTCAAAACTATAATATATAATTTAACAAGTTTAAATATTACCTTCTTCCATCCATCCGTAATAGACGCGGAGACTATGTTCAGCATATGAAGCATCACATAATAGCCGCACGACCACCCGTCAATTTGAAATCGAGACTACCAACAAAATTAATTTCAACGTCAGTTGAATATACATATAAATTAGTAATTATAATATTAATTATTTGATAAATAAACTACCAAACCTTGAGGATGTTCCATACAGGATTTGCTTTAGCCTTAGAAGTCCTACTTCTCCCGTTGGTGCAACTTATGCTACTCGCCTTCAACGCGCTATCATAAACAAATAATCATGTCGATCAATTAACAAACTCATATATCATGTGTGTAATAAACTAAAAACAACTGATATTAAAACTTAAATTAAATTTAAGATTAGTTACTTACTTATTTATAGCTTCCACCACCTTCGGTGGCGGATCTTGGTGGAGAGAGCAGAAGAATATGACAGTATGCCTAGATGGGTGAAGTACGAACAACTGCCAATGGCATTCCATACAGTAGGGAGCCAGATATAATTCTTTCGGATTGTCTCCCAACAAGTTCGCTAAGTATTTACTCAATGCATCGCCATCAAAGAAATTGGGCAGAAGGATTGACGGATCTAAGAAACCGTAAACTGATGCAACGCCCTTATCAAGCTGAAGACGATGGAGATACCTAAGATATGAAAAGGTGTGGATGTTAATTACATAATATATATATTGAAATTAAAATAAATTATTAAATGGAAAAATACCAAAAATAAATAAGTTATAAAATTAAAATTAACTTACGTGCACCAGAGACTGATGACATTGCTGTTCATCCAGACGTTATTTTTGCAGGCGTTCCCGAGGTCGTCACCAACGAAGGAAAATATCCTCTCTTGATTTGGGCGTGCCACCCATCCATCATGCTCCAATGGACATTCAAAAATCTCAAACGCATAATCCTCACCAAGTGAGAACAAACGAGTGATAGGTGACAGCGACAGCGACACCGACGACGACTTGGCCTTCAGTTTAGGAAAAATAAAATAGATAAGTTGTTGATAATTAAAAAAAACACAAGTAATTATTTGACTAATTTGGACATTAATAATGAATAAATACCTTTGTTAACATTTCGAGCTCACGTCGTTTGGAGTCCAACTCAAGCTCACGCCTTTTCATTTCCAACTCATGCTCATGGCGTTGGACTTCGAACTCCCGCTCCCTAGCTGCCAACTCATCGTCCTCCACATGTGGCGCCCTACTAAAACTCTCTTTTGTGCTCACATGTGAAGGGTTGGCATGCCCTTCAGTGTCCTGGGATGTACCGATGGAGGAAACCTCTCTGGCAACCGCCTGCTTGAAATCTGGGTTGGATATTAAGCCTTGCACCAGATGTGTTGTAATAGCTGGGTTGGACATGAGGTGCTGAGTAATGTCAGCCAAAATTGATGCTTCATTGACCACCCGCTTTCGTGAAGCAGACTTGCCATAATATTCTTTGATGGTCACGTTCCCAGGAACACCGAGAACCCGACCAGGATAGTCTTTCTTACCTAGAGCAGTCATCAAGATGTCCTGCCGTCCAGAAGGGATGAATGTGCCCTAGGAGGATTGTGCTTTAAGATCCATCTACAATGAAAAAAAAATGAAAAAACGTGCAAGTGAAAAGTGTTGCAAATATCTACACAAATATCAATTGAAATCAAGTTAATTATTTACTTACATTCTTATCTGCCACTTCGCGAGTGGCTTCAACTTTAAAAGATCCCGTCTTTGTCATGCGACCGGCTAACCAAATATCCTCGCGGTCGATGTCCGACGGAGGAGTTGACGGTGTGCCCTCAGGCACATCTCCTCTTTCAATCCTAGCAGAGTCCTCTTCATGCTTCGCCCTCAGCCTATCCGCCATCATCTGCTCGATCCGAGTCTGGTACCCACCCTGAGACATGGTGTGGCGGTGGATGTTCTTCGCCTGATTCTTCCTACCCTTATTGGCCTTAGCCTATTCAAACAAAAACACATAATTAAATACAGTTAAATGATCGATAATAAGCATGGCTCCACCGACTGCGGAATCAAGTGACACCTTCGAAGAGTAATCCAATCCGTTGTAGAAGGTGTACACTAACAACCACCTTTCGAGTCCATGATGTGGGCAAGACTCCAGCAATCCCTTGTAGCGATCCCAAGCTTCAGATAGGCATTCTCCGTCTTTTTGGAAGAAGCCGGTGATCTGGGTTCGTAGGTAAGCCGTCTTGGATGGAGGGAAGAATTTCTCCAAGAACGCCTGCTCCAGTTGGTCCCAAGTCGACGAGGTATTAGCGGGTATTTGCTTCAGCCAAGCATTCGCCTTTTCAGTAAGAGAGGAGGGGAACAACCTCAAGCGAATAGCATCAACCGAGGTGCCTTGAATTCTAACTGCATCGGTGAACTCCAAGAATGTCTCCACGTGGTCAGTCAGGTCCTCCGAGGGCAATCCTATGAATTAATGTTGCCTAATCATGTTAATCAGCATAGGCGGTATAGTGTAGTTCTCCGCCTCAATCTCTGGCTTAGCAATCCCAGTTCGCAAACCCCTCGCATTTGGGGATGGGTAGTCCTTCAGTGGTTTCGTATCCGGAAGATTCGCCATTAGTGGAATGGGGATCAACATCTCTCTCTCTCTTTGTAGTCTCCTACGTCTATGAAAGGTCCTTTCGACTTCGGGGTCGACCTCACTAAGGTTTCCAAGGCTTAGGGATCTTTGCATAAACCAAACACAGAGAGATAGATACTCTAGAGAGAAAAAAGAATTTTTTTTTTCAAATATAAAAATTAAATAAAAAGAAAAGGTCCAGAAAAATCAATTTAAAAATTAAATTGAGATTCGAGAAAGCACAGTCCCCGGCAACGGCGCCAAAAACTAGATGTGCGTGTCGTGCGATCCGGCAAGTGTACCGGATTCGTCGCCAAGTAATAAAAAGATATCGATCCCACAGAGATCGTGATCTCAAATCACAACTAATTATCAAATCGATAAAACTGGACTGTATAAAAAAAGATTTTTGAAATGGTTTTGATTTTTGAAATAAGAGATAACTTAGAATATCAGATAAGGAATGCAATCAAGTAAAACAGAAAGTAAATCAATTTGTGGTTTTTCAGATCTAAAGGGATTCCTAGGAATTGGGTTACCAACAAGATTGTTTATGTTACTAAATTGACTAACCCTTTTTAATTATCGAAATTGCTTTGAAGCCGAATTTATCCTCAAATAGTTAATGCTCCCTCCTGGGTTACAAAAACCGTGCCCAATTAAACCAACCCATACTCTCGTGGTAGCTGAATTTAGATTGGACCCTTTACGTTTCGTGACAATTCGTTAATCCTCGAAGGACCGCTTCTAACTCTCGTGATTTAAGACCTAAGTCTGATTCTATAGATCTGATACCTAAGTTCACCACTAGGTTCCTCCTTAGAATATCTACGACACGCAAACAAGTGGCCACCGAATTTATGAGTAATTAAAACAATAGAACTCAGATCTAAAGCAAAATCGAATTAACAAGAAATCGAAATCAATTCAAATCATGAAAACAGATCTTGGGCACAGCCCCAATCCCTAGAAATAAAGCTACTACTCAAGCATTGTCATGGTGATGACAAGCTTGGTTAACAACAATATAAAATAAAAATAAGAGAAGATAATAATAAGAAGAAGAAGAAGAAGAAGAAGAAGAAGAAGAAGAAGAAGAAGAAGAAGAAGAAGAAGAAGAAGAAGAAGAAGAAGAAGAAGAAGAAAGAGATCCTAAATTATTGCCTAAGTGTAGCAGCCCCAAAAGTCCTCTTCAGTCCCTGCCTGATTGCCATATTTATAGATTAGGGAAGTTTGAATCCCAATCAAACACAAATTTAGATCAATTCAGTTTCTTCAGATCCAAATATTGCGCATCACGGCCGTGATGGCCATCACTGCCAGGCCGTGACGGATTCTGCCTTGGGCGTTTCTTCACTGATTGGTCTGTCACGGCCGAGACCACCATCCCGGCTAGGCCGTGATCAGTTCTGCCTGTGAGGGTCTGGTTCAGCTGACATGTCACGGCCGTGATGGGCATCATGGGCAGGCCGAGACCAATTCTGACTTTTGCCTTCTTACTTATCAGTTTTGCTCGATCATGGCCGTGATGGGCATCACGGCTAGGCCGTGATGGGCTCTGTTGGCTCATTTTCTTCACTTTTCAAGCTCCATCTTCATGCAAGCTCCATCATGGCTAATCCTGAGCATTTAATCCTTAATTCCTGCATAACAAAACCACAAAACCGTCTTACCCGTTACAAGGTAAAAACTAACCAAAATCAAATTAAAAATGAGGTGTAATCACACTTATTAGTAAGTTAGGCCCATTTAAGTGAAGGAACATCATGGACTGCGCACTGATCCTAGCAAGAGAACTCGGGACCCAATTTAGCCTTGATTTTAGCCTAATTTGACAATTCTTGTGAAACCTGAAATTGTAGGTCTCTTCCTTATCTTTCTAGGGACACAAAGATCACCAAAATCCGATATCTGTAGCTCTAGTTATGCTCTGCGCAAGCCAACAAGGTCAGGATGAGTGAAAAATCCGAAAATTAACAATGTTTAGCAATTAAGCCCAATAATGTAAAAGCAAAAACAATGATTGTAAAAGTTTTCTAATTTCCGTCTCTCTCTGACTTCTGCGGCTGTAAACTGCTATTTATGCTTATTAATCCTGACCTAACCCTAGACCAAGTTAAGGGCCTCTGAATAAGCTTTCCAACAAGGTATCATATGCCATAATTTGGCTTAAGATGAGTAAGTTAGGCCCATTTAAGTGAAGGAACATCATGGAATGCGCACTGATCCGCACCAGAGAACTCGGGACCCAATTTAGCCTTGATTTTGGCCTAATTTGACAATTCTTGTGACACCTTAAATTGTAGGTCTCTTCCTTATCTTTCTAGGGACAGCAAGATCACCAAAATCCGATATATGTAGCTCTAGTTATGCTCTGCGCAAGGCAACAAGGTCAGGATGAGTGAAAAATCCGAAAATTATCAATGTTTAGCAATTAAGCCCAATAATGTAAGAGCAAAAACAATGCTTGTAAAAGTTGTCTAATTTCCATCTCTTTCTGGCTTGTACGGCTGTAAACTGCTGTTTATGCTTATTAATCCTGACCTAACCCTAGACCAAATTAAGGGCCTCTGAATAAGCTTTCCAACAAGGTATCATATGCCTTAATCGGGCTTAAGATGAGTAAGTTAGGCCCATTTAAGTGAAAGAACATCTTGGACTGCGCAATGATCCGTGCCAGAGAACTTGGGATCCAATTTAGCCTTGATTTTGGCCTAGTTTGACAATTCTTGATAAACCTGAAATTGTAGGTATCTTCCTTACCTGTCTAGGGAAATCAAGATCACCATAATCCGATATCTTTAGCTCAAGTTATACTCTGTGCAAGCCAACAAGGTTAGGATGAGTGAAAAATCCGAAAATTAATAATGTTTAGCAATTAAGCCCAATAATGTGAAAGCAAAAACAATGATTGTAAAAGTTGTCTAATTTTCATCTCTCTCTGGCTTGTGCTGCTGTAAACTGCTATTTATGCTTATTAATCCTGACCTAACCCTAAACCAAATTAAGGGCCTCTGAATAAGCTTTCCAACAAGGTATCATATGCCTTAATTGGGCTTAAGATGAGTATGTTAGGCCGATTTAAGTGAAGGAACATCATGGATACCCATCAGCAAAACCGGACCTAATTTAGCCTTCATTTTGGCCTAATTTGATAATTCTTTTGAAACATCAAATTGTAGGTCCCTTCTTTGTCTTTAAAACAATGATTGTAATAGTTGTCTAATTTTCGTCTCTCTCTGGCTTGTGTGGCTGTAAACTGCTATTTATGCATATTAATCCTTACCTAACCCTAGACCAAAATAAGGGCCTCTGAATAAGCTTTCCAACAAGGTATCATATGCCTTAATTGGGCTTAAGATGAGTCGGTTAGGCCCATTTAAGTGAAGGAACATCATAGACTGCGCATTGTTCCGTGGTAGAGATCTCGGGACCCTTTTTTGCCTTGATTTTGGCCTATTTTGACAATTCCGGTGATACTTGAAATTGTAGGTCTCTTCCTTATCTTTCTAGGGACAACAAGATCACCAAAATCCGATATCTGTAGCTCTAGTTATTCTCTGCGCAAGGCAACAAGGTCAGGATGAGTGAAAAATCCGAAAATTAACAATATTTAGCAATTAAGCCCAATTAAGCCCAATAATATAAGAGCAAAAAGAATGATTGTAAAAGTTGTCTAATTTCCGTCTCTCCCTCTGGCTTGTGCGGCTGTAAACTGCTATTTATGCTTACTAATCCTGACCTAACCCTAGACCAAATTAAGGGCCTCAAAAAACATTCCAATAATGTATCATATGCCTTAATTGGGCTTAAGATGAGTAAGTTAGGCCCATTTAAGTGAAGGAACATCATGGACTGTACACTGATCAGCACCAGAGAACTCGGGACCCAATTTAGCCTTCATTTTGGCCTAATTTGATAATTCTTTTGAAACATCAAATTGTAGGTCCCTTCTTTGTCTTTAAAACAATGATTGTAAAAGTTGTCTAATTTTCGTCTCTCTCTGGCTTGTGTGGCTGTAAACTGCTATTTATGCTTATTAATCCTTACCTAACCCTAGACCAAAATAAGGGCCTCTGAATAAGCTTTCCAACAAGGTATCATATGCCTTAATTGGGCTTAAGATGAGTCAGTTAGGCCCATTTAAGAGAAGGAACATCATGGACTGCGCACTGATCCGCGCCAGAGAACTCGGGAACTAATTTAGCCTTGATTTTGGCCTAATTTAACAATTATTGTGAAACCTGAAATTGTAGGTCTCTTCCTTATCTTTCTAGGGACAGCAAGATCACCAAAATCCTATATTTGTAGCTCTAGTTATGCTCTACGCAAGGCAACAAGGTCAGGATGAGTGAAAAATCCGAAAATTAACAATGTTTAGCAATTAAGCCCAATAATGTAAGAGCAAAAACAATGATTGTAAAAGTTGTCTAATTTCCGTCTCTCCCTCTGGCTTGTGCGGCTGTAAACTGCTATTTATGCTTACTAATCCTGACCTAACCCTAGACCAAATTAAGGGCCTCAGAATAAGCTTTCCAACAATGTATCATATGCCTTTATTGGGCTTAAGATGAGTAAGTGATGTGCGTGTCGTGCGATCCGGCAAGTGCACCGGATTCGTCGCCAAGTAATAAAAAGATATTGATCCCACAGAGACCGTGATCTCAAATCACAACTAATTATTAAATCGATAAAACTGGTCTGTATAAAAAAAGATTTTTGAAAATGTTTTGATTTTTGAAATAAGAGATAACTTAGAAAATCAGATAAGGAATGCAATCAAGTAAAACAGAAAGTAAGTCAATTTTTGGTTTTTAAGATCTAAAGGGATTCCTAGGAGTTGGGTTACCATCAAGATTGTTTATTTTACTAAATTGACTAACCCTTGTTAATTATCAAAATTGCTTTGAAGGCGAATTTATCCTCAAATAGTTAATGCTCCCTCTCGGGTTACAAAAACCGTTCCCAATTAAACCAACCCCTACTCTCGTGGTAGCTGAATTTAGATTGGACCCTTTACGTTTCGTGGCAATTCGTTAATCCTCGAAGGACCGCTTCTAACTCTCGTGATTTAAGTCCTAAGTCTGATTCTATAGATCCGATACCTAAGTTCACCGCTAGGTTCCTCCTTAGAATATCTACGACACGCAAACAAGTGACCACCGAATTTACGAGTAATTAAAACAATAGAACTCAGATCTAAAGCAAAATCGAATTAACAAGAAATCGAAATCAATTCATATCATGAAAACAGATCTTGGGCATAGCCCCAATCCCTAGAAATAAAGCTACTACTCAAGCATTGTCATGGTGATGACAAGCTTGGTTTACAACAACATAAAATAAAAATAAGAGAAGAGAAGAAGAAGAAGAAGAAGAAGAAGAAGAAGAAGAAGAAGAAGAAGAAGAAGAAGAAGAAGAAGAAGAAGAAGAAGAAGAAGAAGAAGAAGAAGAAGAAGAAGAAGAAGAAGAAGAAGAAGAAGAAGAAGAAGAAGAAGAAGAAGAAGAAGAAGAAAGAGATCCTAAATTATTGCCTAAGTGTAGCAGCCCCAAAAGTCCTCTTCAGTCCCTGCCTGATTGCCATATTTATAGATTAGGGAAGTTTGAATCCCAATCAAACACAAATTCAGATCAATTCAGTTTCTTCAGATCCAAATATTGCGCGTCACTGCCGTGATGGGCATCACGGGTAGGCCGTGACCAGTTCTGACTTTTGCCTTCTTTCTTTTCAGTTTTGCTCGATCATGGCCGTGATGGGCATCACAGCTAGGCCGTGATGGGCTCTATTTCGCTCATTTTCTTCACTTTTCAAGCTCCATCTTCATGCAAGCTCCATCATGGCTAATCCCGAGCATTTAATCCTTAATTACTTCAAAACAACACCACAAAACCGCCTTACCCGTTCCAAGGTAAAAACTAACCAAAATCAAATTATAAATGCCTAAACTATATGAAAATGCATGCAATATGATAAGCAAATATGAGGTGTAATCACACTCATCAAATCACCCCAAGCTTAAGATTTTGCTTGTCCTCAAGCAATCACCAAGGCCAGAAGATATAAATAATTAGAGCGTGGATAGTGAACCAAGAACCCGAGTAACTAATCCAAGTAACAGGCATATTCTATAAATCCCCAAGAGACATTCAATTTCAAGTCCAATTAGAAGCTTAGGTTTCCTAAATTCATATTCTCACTGATTCGGGCACTCTTCTCACCTCACTCAAGTGTTTAAGGGTATATGACAATTCGCTCAATTTCCTCAAGGAAGGTACTCTACCATAAGCTCGACTATCAACCAAATCTCTACTTTATTAATGAAAACACAAAAGAATCAAGAGGTCTTTCATCTTGGTTGTAATGGGGCCATGGGATTAATTGTTAGGTGGGGAAATCAAGAAAAGTGAATTTAAAGAAGGCTAAACAAAATCAAACAGTGCAAAGCATGACACCTTCTAAAATACCTTTTTGGGCTTTGATTCATTTTTCCACCTTTCTTTCTTTCTTTTTATTTTTATTTTATGATTTCTTACTTTCTTTTTATCATCCCCTTCTCCATTTTATTTTATTTTATTTATTTATTTGGAAAAGGAGAGATTTTCAGCTCAAGAGAAATATTTTTCTATCTTTCTCATCCCACAATTTACTTTTCAAACTACCTTTTTACCCTTTTTGCAATACTTTAAAAGGTGCCATACCAAGCATCATTCATCAAAATAATTCAAGGTACCAAGAAAAGTATTTTATTCTTTTAGGCTCAAAATTGGGCAACTAAGGGGTAGCGTTTAGTCAATCAAAGCTCAGAAGACCGGAAAAATACCTAGTGCCTCAATCATTTTCAAAAAATGTTTTAAAAAATTTTTAAGTTTCAAAACGGTTTCAAGTCAAGTTCTAGAGAATACAATCCAAGAGGAATAAAACACTCCATCACAAAGAATGGGGCCGATTTAGTGAGTACCCCTTTTAGGCTCAAAATCTCACATTTAGTGGTTAAAAATCAATGAGAAATACAAATCTAAGGAACCACATGCTAATTATCAACTATCAAAAGATTATCTCAAGCATTTTTATTTTTAGCCTTATCACAAGAATAAAAAATTGGGTTCAAAAATTCACTATCTCTATTTATTTGGCACCAAGTTCTCACAATTGGATGCATAATCTAAGCAAAGGGCAATCTAATCATGTGATGCAAAACTATGCCTATATGAATGCAACATGAAAAATGTAAAAATGCAAAAATTGCAAAAATACCCCTACCCCAAGATTAAAAACTTACATTGTCCCCAATGTATCTAATCAAGTCGGAAAGGGGAGAAAAAATGGAACAACTCACCGAGGTGGTAGCAGGTGCCGGCTCACAAGCCTAGTCAAAGAGATGCTGGAGAATGTGTCACGGCCGTGAGGCTCATCACGGCTAGGCCGTGATACTCTCTGATCTTTAGGGTCCTTCTCATCATGCCCGTGATGCTTATCATGGCTGGGCCATGATCCTTTCTGATCTTCTTTGGTTAGCTAATCACGGCCGTGATCACTGTCACGGCCTGGGCGTGATGACTTCTGGCTTTATTTGTCCTTGCCTTTTTGCTCTACCTTCCTTCCTTCGTAACCTGAAAATACTTGGCAAAGCCATCAATTAGTGATCTTTGTTTTCTTATCTTCTCAAATTATTCAAAAACAAAATTCAAAAACAAATGGAAAAGGGAAAGAAAACTTGGGTTGCCTCCCAAGAAGCGCTTATTTACAGTCTTAAGCTTGACCATACTTCTTTCAATCAATCGGGGTCGGCTGGGCCTAGAAGTGCAAGAACACTTCTCTTCCATGGGAGTCCTTCAAAGAGCCGATTTTGCTCATATGGCCAATTGCCGTTTAGCTTTGCTCTTTTCACTTTGAGTTTCATGGCCTTACTCCCTCCCGGCGGAAGTTTTGTTTCCACATGATGAGTAACTCCAACTTCATCACTACTGGGTGCATCATTCGTCATGCAAATCTTCAGAGTTGCTTCCATGTTGAGCTCTTCCTTCACCTCTGGAGACATTATATCGATCCTGCACACATGACTCTCAAAAGGAGGGTTGTTATATGAGTTAGTCAAATCAAAATCTACCCTACCTTCCTCTACAATCAGAGAGAGTTTGCCATTCTTTACATCTATTAATGCTCCAACAGTGGCCAAGAATGGCCTTCCAAGAATGATAGGGAATTTAGAATTCCCGTTCATATCCAACACCATGAAATCGGTGGGAATGAAAAATTTCCCCACCTTTACAGGGACATTCTCTAGTATGCCTAGAGGAGTTTTAGTTGAGCCATCCGCAAATTGTAAAGAGAATTCGGATGGACTCAATTCCTTGGTTCCCAACCTCTCCAAGATATTAAGCGGAATCAAACTCGCACTAGCCCCTAAGTCACATAGGGCTTGGTCTATTTGCACTTCTCCAATTGAGCAAGCAATAGAGAAACTACCTGGGTCTTTTAGTTTAGGAGGCATATGAGTTTTTATCATGATATTGTGCTCCTCAATTAAGCTCTTAGTCTCTATTTCTACTTGCTTTCTCTTGACCAACCTTTGTGGGAAAGGTATTGGGGGTTGGTAAGGTGGTGGAGGGACATACTTTGGCTCTACTTCTTCATCTTCCCTCATGTCCTCCTCTGGTTCCACATCCTTTTCATCCACCCCAAGCTTATCATTCCTCAAGTATATAGCATTACAATGTTCATTGGGATTAACTCCGGGTTGTCCCGGAAACGTACCCTTAGGTCTAGAATATGTGCTGGCTTGTTGGGCAATCTGAGTTTCTAGCATCTTATTATGGATGGCTAAGTTATCTACCTTAGATGCTAACTCTTTTATCGCCTCGTTGACTGCCCTACCTTGTTGCCTAAACTCTTCATTTTGTTTTGTTTGAGTTTCAACAAAACTTTCCAAAAGAGACTCAAGTTTAGACTTCTGTACCTGAGGATACCCCGATGCGGGTTTTCTATTACCTTGGCCTTCTTGGAACTCGTGGTTCAACGTGTTGTTGTAGTTCCCGTAGGAGAGGTAAGGGTTGTTCTTCCTTCCTTGGTTGTAAGAATTTGGGGGAACATAATTTGGCAACTTCGGGTTCGTGTCGTAGAAGTTGTGACAAGAGTTCACTTGTTCCCCCGAAGCGCCGGATCCATGAGCAATACCACGTGGGCACTCCATTATGTCATGTCCCTGCATTCCACAAATCTCACAAACAATATTAGTAGCACCTATTGAACTCATGTTAGCCCTTTCAAGCTGATCAAAGCGTTTATTCAGTGAGTCAATTTTAGGCATAATAAGATCAGTGCTATTCATTTCAAACTTACCCCCCAAAATCTTTTTCGGGTTATTACCTCTTTCTGAACCCCACTGGTGGTAGTTGGTGGCCACGTTTTCAATGACGTTGAATGCCTCCGTCAGAGGCCTGTTCATAAAGGCTCCACCGGCTGCGGAATCAAGTGACACCTTCGAAGAGTAATCCAATCCGTTGTAGAAGGTGTGCACTAACAACCACCTTTCGAGTCCATGATGTGGGCAAGACTCCAGCAATCCCTTCTAGCGATCCCAAGCTTCGGATAAGCATTCTCCGTCTTTTTGGAAGATGCCGGTGATCTGGGTTCGTAGGTAAGCCGTCTTGGATGGAGGGAAGAATTTCTCCAAGAAGGCCTGCTCTGGTTGGTCCCAAGTCAACAAGGTATTAGCGGGTATTTGCTTCAGCCAAGCATTCGCCTTTCCAGTAAGAGAGGAGGGGAACAACCTCAAGCGAATAGCATCAACCGAGGCGCCTTGAATTCTAACTACATCGGTGAACTCCAAGAATGTCTCCACGTGGTCAGTCGGGTCCTCCGAGGGTAATCCTCCGAATTGATGTTGCCTAATCATGTTAATCAGCATAGGCAGTATAGTGCACTTGTCCGCCTCAATCTCTGACCTAGCAATCCCAGTTCGCAAACCCCTCGCATTTGGGGTTGCGTAGTGCTTCAGTGGTTTCGTATCCGGTAGACTCGCCATTAGTGGAATGGGGATCAACCTCTCTCTCTCTCTCTCTTTGTAGTCTCCGACGTCTATGAAAGGTCCTTTCGACTTCGGGGTCGACCTCACTAAGGTTTCCAAGACTTAGGGATCTTTGCATAAAAAAAACAGAGAGATAGGTACTCTAGAAAGAAAAAAGAAATTTTTTTTTCAAATATAAAAATAAAATAAAAAGAAAAGGTCCAGAAAAATCAATTTAAAAATTAAATTGAGATTCGAGAAAGCACAGTCCCCGGCAACGGCGCCAAAAACTTGATGTACGTGTCGTGCAATCCGGCAAGTGTACCAGATTCGTCGCCAAGTAATAAAAAGATATCGATCCCACAGAGACCGTGATCTCAAATCACAACTAATTATCAAATCGATAAAACTGGACTGTATAAAAAAAGATTTTTGAAATGGTTTTGATTTTTGAAATAAGAGATAACTTAGAAAATCAGATAAGGAATGCAATCAAGTAAAACATAAAGTAAATCAATTTGTGGTTTTTCAGATCTAAAGGGATTCCTAGGAATTGGGTTACCAACAAGATTGTTTATGTTACTAAATTGACTAACCCTTGTTAATTATCGAAATTGCTTTGAAGGAGAATTTATCCTCAAATAGTTAATGCTCCCTCTCGGGTTACAAAAACCGTGCCCAATTAAACCAACCCCTACTCTCGTGGTAGCTGAATTTAGATTGGACCCTTTTCTTTTCGTGACAATTCGTTAATCCTCGAAGGACCGATTCTAACTCTCGTGATTTAAGTCCTAAGTCTGATTCTATAGATCTGATACCTAAGTTCACCACTAGGTTCCTCCTTAGAATATCTACGATACGCAAACAAGTGGCCACCGAATTTACGAGTAATTAAAACAATAGAACTCAGATCTAAAGCAAAATCGAATTAACAAGAAATCGAAATCAATTCATATCATGAAAACGGATCTTGGGCATAGCCCCAATCCCTAGAAATAAAGATACTACTCAAGCATTGTCATGGTGATGACAAGCTTGGTTAACAACAATATAAAATAAAAATAAGAGAAGAGAAGAAGAAGAAGAAAGAGATCCTAAATTATTGCCTAAGTGTAGCAGCCCCAAAAGTCCTCTTCAGTCCCTGCCTGAATGCCATATTTATAGATTAGGGAAGTTTGAACCCCAATCAAACACAAATTCAGATCAATTCAGTTTCTTCAGATCCAAATATTGCGCGTCACGACCGTGATGGCCATCACGGCCAGTCTGTGACGGATTCTGCCTTTGGCGTTTCTTCACTGATTGGCCTGTCACGGCCGTGACCACCATCAAGGGTAGGCCGTGATCAGTTCTGCCTGTGAGGGTCTGGTTCAGCTGACCTGTCACTGCCGTGATGGGCATCACGGGCAGGCCGTGACCAGTTCTGACATTTGCCTTCTTTCTTTTCAATTTTGCTCGATCATGGCCGTGATGGGCATCACGGCTAGGTCGTGATGGGCTCTGTTTGGCTCATTTTCTTCACTTTTCAAGCTCCATCTTCATGCAAGCTCCATCATGTCTAATCCTGAGCATTTAATCCGTAATTCCTGCAAAACAACACCACAAAACCGCCTTACCCGTTCCAAGGTAAAAACTAACCACAATCAAATTAAAAATGCCTAAACTATATGAAAATGCATGCAATATGATAAGCAAATATGAGGTGTAATCACACTCATCAGTAAGTTAGGCCCATTTAAGTGAAGGAACATCATGGACTGCGCACTGATCTTAGCTAGAGAACTCGGGACCCAATTTAGCCTTGATTTTAGCCTAATTTGACAATTCTTATGAAACCTGAAATTGTAGGTCTCTTCCTTATCTTTCTAGGGACACAAAGATCACCAAAATCCGATATCTGTAGCTCTAGTTATGCTCTGCGCAAGGCAACAAGGTCAGGATGAGTGAAAAATCCGAAAATTAACAATGTTTAGCAATTAAGCCCAATAATGTAAAAGCAAAAACAATGATTGTAAATGTTGTCTAATTTTCGTCTCTCTCTGACTTCTGCGGCTGTAGACTGCTATTTATGCTTGTTAATCCTAACCTAACCCTAGAACAAATTAAGGGCCTCTGAATAAGCTTTCCAACAAGGTATCATATGCCTTAATTGGGCTTAAGATGAGTAAGTTAGGCCCATTTAAGTGAAGGAACATCATGGACTGCGCACTAATCCGCGTTGGAGAACTCAGGACCCAATTTAGCCTTGATTTTGGCCTAATTTGACAATTCTTATGAAACCTGAGATTGTAGGTCTCTTCCTTATCTTTCTAGGGCCAGCAAGATCACCAAAATCCGATATTTGTAGCTCCAGTTATGCTCTGCGCAAGGCAACGAGGTCAGGATGAGTGAAAAATCCGAAAAATAACAATGTTTAGCAATTAAGCCCAATAATGTAAAAGCAAAAACATTGATTGTAAAAGTTGTCTAATTTCCGTCTCTCTCTGGCTTGTGCTGCAGTAAATTGCTATTTATGCTTATTAATCCAGACGTAACCCTAGACCAAATTATGGGCCTCTGAATAAGCTTTCCAACAAGGTATCATATGCCTTAATTGGGCTTAAGATGAGTAAGTTAGGCCCATTTAAGTGAAGGAATATCATGGACTGTACACTGATTCGCGCCAGAGAACTAGGGACCCAATTTAGCCTTGATTTTGGTCTAATTTGACAATTCTTGTGAAACATGAAATGGTAGTTCCCTTCTTTATCTTTAAAACAATGATTGTAAAAGTTGTCTTATTTTCGTCTCTCTCTGGGTTGTGTGTTAGTAAACTGTTACTTATGCTTATTAATCCAGACCTAACCCTAGGCCAAAATAAGAGCCTCTGAATAAGCTTTCCAACAAGGTATCATATGCCTTGATTGGGCTAAAGATAAGTTAGTTAGGCCCATTTAAGTGAAGGAACAACATGGACTGCGCACTGATCCTCGCTAGACAACTCGGGACCCAATTTAGCCTTGATTTTGGCCTAATTTCACAAGTCTTTTGAAACCTGAAATTGTAGGTCTCTTCCTTATCTTTCTAGGGACAGCAAGATCACCAAAATCCGATATCTTTAGCTCTAGTTATGCTCTGCGCAAGGCAACAAGGTGAGGATGAGTGAAAAATCCAAAAATTAACAATGTTTAGCAATTAAGCCCAATATAGCCAAATAATGTAAGAGCAAAAACAATGATTGTAAAAGTTGTCTAGTTTCCGTCTCTCTCTGGCCTGTGCGGCTGTAAACTGCTATTTATGCTTATTAATCCTGACCTAACCCTAAACCAAATTAAGGGCCTCTGAATAAGCTTTCCAACAAGGTATCATATTGTTGTGACTCCGGCAAGTGTACCGGGTCGTCGCAAGTAATAAAAATAAACACGGCAAGTAATTACCGAGGTCGAACTCAGGGATTGGGATACCAATTCGACTAATCCGCGGGAAATCGGATACGTTCGGTCAAGTTACGGAAGAAGGTGGTTGAGAGAGAGAGTATGGAATCGAAATTCAATTAACAATCTAATTAAATAATTAACTAAAAATATGAAAATTAAAATTTCCAAGGTCACAAATCCACCTACCCAACATGTATACCCAAGTGATGATGAATTCCTTCCTAGGTTCAATTACAATGTCAACCGGGACCCCTAAATTCTCCTAAATCCACTCTCGTGCTCATTAGGACGTATTCGACGATTGGATTAATTACTTACTAGGTCTCATAATCCTAATCTCGAATTCTGTTAATTCATGTTCCCTATAAGGTCGCACCGATCTCCTACTCACTCTCGTGCAATATTCGATCGATGATCCTAATTCAAGTTCTAAACGTGAATCGCTGACTAAGCCTCATCAACGTTAACAAGTCAATCACGCAACACATATGATTAACACAATCAAATCAGAATTAGAAAACAAGAATTGAATTAAAGGAGAAAGACATACATCATATCGGATTTACATCGCCATGGGTGGCTTCATCGTTCCCTCGGACGAGGAGATTAGTTCCTCATGCTCATAGACAAACACTCGGACATAATCACCATCGTAAAATAAAAAGAAACCAGAAAAGGAGACGCAGCTCCAAGGAGAAATAAGGATTCGAAACTACTGCCCTAACCTAAGTGGAAAACTGGATCCTAAAGTTCCCTCCCTCGGTTCTGATATGCAACAGCCTTTAAATAGTAATCCTGATCTGCGCTCTCTCGCGAGGCGAGCAGACTCTCGCGAGGCGAGAATTAAAATTGGCGCGCTTTCAATTTAAACTCTCGCGAGGCGAGCAGCCTCTCGCGGGGCGAGTCTTCAATTCTAGGCTGTGACCTTCATCACGGCTGGGCCGTGATGGTCTCTGACTTCCAAGTCTCCATTCTCTCGCGGGGCGAGCTTCTTCTCGCGGGGCGAGTCTTCAAACCTTAAACTGCCACGGGCATGGTATTCATCACGGCTTGGCCGTGATGGTCTCTGTCTTGCTGGTCTTCAGACTCTCGCGAGGCGAGAGTACACTCGCGGGGCGAGTGTCTCAGAATTTCAATTTCCACTATTTCTTTGCTTTCCTTGACTCCCGGAGCTTCACTTACTTAACCTGAAACAACAAAAGCACCCGCAAGCGTAATTCTATTCAAAATAACCTAAAAACTACACAAAAGACGCAAAACGAGTCAAAGTCCAACTTAGGAACAAAACAAGGCAAATTTGGTTGAAAACGAGAGTGAACTCGAATAAATTGACACGTAAACCCTAGTTCATCTAGTCATAAAACTAGATAAGCCAGAGGCTTATCAAAATACCCCAAACTTAAACCTTGCTTGTCCCCAAGCAAGCTTAAAACTCAAAAACGACTCAAGACTTGGCAAGCCTAAAGGAATCAATCGATTTCGCACAAATTTAATGCAACTTTACAAAACAGTTTTGCTCCAATGATCTCCCCCCTACATCAATGTAATCCCCACATTCATTTACTTTAAACCATTGAGAACTCATCATTCATTCCATCATTACTCTAAGTTGAGGATCAGAGATACACACAAAGGAAGATCACCTATCTCAAACAATTGCCTTCCTCAAAAGGGCATTTAAAATTTCACTCGTTCGATCAAGTTTGTCAAGGTTATCCACTTTTCACTCAATTTCACATATCAAGAGCACTTCCCATGAATTTGATTTTCATCTCAAAAATGGTTCCCACGAAAACATGCATGCAACATCAGAAGGTCTTTTAAAGGTTGTAATGGGGCCTGGCTGAGGGTAGGATAGTCAAGGATATTTAGGCTTAAGTCCCTAGGAACTAAGAGAGCATGAGCATTTTGACGCTTTTTCCACTCAAATTCCTTTTTCCATTTTCATTTGGGCTCGGGTGACTACAGCCTTTTCCTTGCAAATCTTTTTGTTCTCCCATTTTCCTTTGGCAAATTTTTTTTTTTGTTTTCTTCTTTTCTTTTCTTTTTTTTGTTTTTTTTTGTTTTTACCTTGGGTTTCAACCTTTATTTTTCTTTTTCTCACCCCAAAATGACATACCTCCTTGTAGCCACCCCAAACTTAGTTTCTCACAACCTTTCTCTTGCTCATTTCCATGCTCTCCTAATCCTAAGATTGGGTTAACATGGTTTTTTTTTTTTTTTCAGATTTTGGCTCGTAATGTAGGGTCATCAAGAAACAATAAGTCAATTGGGCTCAATTTGGCTAACTAGGGAACATGCATGAGGGATGGTTCATTTTAGGCCAAGTAGTTAATTCAAAGAAAATTGCCTAAATCATTTGATGCAACACATAAACATGCAAACCATATAGAGATTCAAGCAAATTCGGGAAAGTGCAACTTAACAGTGATTCACACATTCAAAAACAGAGTTGGAGGCTCAAATCCTCACCTGGACATTTTGCAAATTGTTTGACCGAGATACGATTCCTAGTGTGTGCACCCCCTCACCCCAAACTTATCATAAATCAAGTAATCACAACAAAGTTCTCAAAGTTCAGTTTTCAATTTTTAAGTGGGGATAAACTTTTCTATTATTAGAACCTAGGGGGAAATCATCAATGGTCAAATAATTCATGCAATCAATCTACTCTCAATCTAATCAAAATCCAACAAGCTTGCCGACACAACATTTCATACAAAAACTCTTGATCTTCTCAAATTATTCAAGAGCGACAAACAAAAACATAACACAAAAAAAATAAACACAAAAACAAAACAAAAGATAGGAAAAGAGAGAGATACCTAGCTTGGGTTGCCTCCCAAGAAGCGCTTGTTTAACGTCCCGAGCCTGACTTATTAAGAAGCATCCACCTGGATCCCATAGTCTGTGGTACAGAGGCCAAGAGATGCTCATCATGTGAGGTCTTCCACCAGGATCAAATGGTAATTGGAGTGGAGATCGTAGCAGTAATATGACTTCATCAACTCCACCCAGCCAGTGTATGAAAATTCCATTGACCTTTGTTATTATAAATTCACTTCCTCTTGGGTCAAATGGTGTCCTCACGAGGAAGTGTGCCAGACAAGTGGGAGTGTCTAATTTACCAATGTCCACACATGCATGCAAGCCAACATATTTATCCAATGCATTATTTTCAGGTTGCTTAGCAAGCATGGTGGAATCCTCTACCACTTTATCCGCATTTTGTTCTCTACCCCCTTGCTCCGGTGCCTTGTCCTTTGCCAACTCATCTTCCTTAGGTTGCTCTTCCTCAACATGTGGTTGTTCCGGGGCCATGACACTTGCCAATTCCTTTTCCTCCGGTTGTTCTTCCTCAACATGTGGTAGTTCTTCCTCAACTCCCTGAGAACTAGTTACATCCCAGTCATATCCCAACACCCCACTGCTTCTAGTTGTTGTGGCATCGCATAGGTTCTTAGGGTGGTTCTCGGTTTCACCTGGGTGAGTGTCTAGGAGAGGCTCATTTAGTTGTTTTGATAGTGGGCAATCCGCATCTCTAGATTCGAAGTGCCATCCCTGTATGAGTTGCCAACTTGTCAATGGCTGCGTTTGTATTGATTGACACTTTCTCAAGTGTCGCACTCAACTTCTCAAGAGCCAACTCCCAAGGTTGTGGTTGCCAACTCTGTTGAGGTTGTGGCTGCCAGGCTAGACCATCGTCAGCATTACTCCAAGTGAAATCCGGATGGTCTCTACTCATATCACCCCAATATCGATTCTCGATTTCGATAGTTGTTCTGGGGCACGCTGTCATTATGCCATGGTTCCACATATACTTGAGGGAAGTAGAACGGACAACTCCAAGTGTCATGGTTCCCATCACAATACTCGCAACCCGGAAGCATTCCTTCGTGTACCTCGCATACAAAACAAGGCAAGACCAAGTGAATCAAAGAAGTAGAGAGAGATAGTAGAAAATAAAAAATAATAAAAATAAAAATAAAATAAGAACAAAAATAACTTAACCAAATAATCAAACTCCCCTAAAATCAAAAAAATCTGTTGTGCCAATCCCCGGCAACGGCGCCAAAAACTTGTTGTGACTCCGGCAAGTGTACCGGGTCGTCGCAAGTAATAAAAATAAACACGGCAAGTAATTACCGAGGTCGAACTCAGGGATTGGGATACCAATTCGACTAATCCGCGGGAAATCGGATACGTTCGGTCAAGTTACGGAAGAAGGTGGTTGAGAGAGAGAGTATGGAATCGAAATTCAATTAACAATCTAATTAAATAATTAACTAAAAATATGACAATTAAAATGTCCAAGGTCACAAATCCACCTACCCAACATGTATACCCAAGTGATGATGAATTCCTTCCTAGGTTCAATTACAATGTCAACCGGGACCCCTAAATTCTCCTAAATCCACTCTCGTGCTCATTAGGACGTATTCGACGATTGGATTAATTACTTACTAGGTCTCATAATCCTAATCTCGAATTCTGTTAATTCATGTTCCCTATAAGGTCGCACCGATCTCCTACTCACTCTCGTGCAATATTCGATCGATGATCCTAATTCAAGTTCTAAACGTGAATCGCTGACTAAGCCTCATCAACGTTAACAAGTCAATCATGCAACACATATGATTAACACAATCAAATCAGAATTAGAAAACAAGAATTGAATTAAAGGAGAAAGACATACATCATATCGGATTTACATCGCCATGGGTGGCTTCATCGTTCCCTCGGACGAGGAGATTAGTTCCTCATGCTCATAGACAAACACTCGGACATAATCACCATCGTAAAATAAAAAGAAACCAGAAAAGGAGACGCAGCTCCAAGGAGAAATAAGGATTCGAAACTACTGCCCTAACCTAAGTGGAAAACTGGATCCTAAAGTTCCCTCCCTCGGTTCTGATATGCAACAGCCTTTAAATAGTAATCCTGATCTGCGCTCTCTCGCGAGGCGAGAAGACTCTCGCGAGGCGAGAATTAAAATTGGCGCGCTTTCAATTTAAACTCTCGCGAGGCGAGCAGCCTCTCGCGGGGCGAGTCTTCAATTCTAGGCTGTGACCTACATCACGGCTGGGCCGTGATGGTCTCTGACTTCCAAGTCTTCATTCTCTCGCGGGGCGAGCTTCTTCTCGCGGGGCGAGTCTTCAAACCTTAAACTGCCACGGGCATGGTATTCATCACGGCTTGGCCGTGATGGTCTCTGTCTTGCTGGTCTTCAGACTCTCGCGAGGCGAGAGTACACTCGCGGGGCGAGTGTCTCAGAATTTCAATTTCCACTATTTCTTTGCTTTCCTTGACTCCCGGAGCTTCACTTACTTAACCTGAAACAACAAAAGCACCCACAAGAGTAATTCTATTCAAAATAACCTAAAAACTACACAAAAGACGCAAAACGAGTCAAAGTCCAACTTAGGAACAAAACAAGGCAAATTTGGGCGAAAACGAGAGTGAACTCGAATAAATTGACACGTAAACCCTAGTTCATCTAGTCATAAAACTAGATAAGCCAGAGGGTTATCAAAATACCCCAAACTTAAACCTTGCTTGTCCCCAAGCAAGCTTAAAACTCAAAAACGACTCAAGACTTGGCAAGCCTAAAGGAATCAATCGATTTCGCACAAATTTAATGCAACTTTACAAAACAGTTTTGCTCCAATGATCTCCCCCCTACATCAATGTAATCCCCACATTCATTTACTTTAAACCATTGAGAACTCATCATTCATTCCATCATTACTCTAAGTTAAGGATCAGAGATACACACAAAGGAAGATCACCTATCTCAAACAATTGCCTTCCTCAAAAGGGCATTTAAAATTTCACTCGTTCGCTCAAGTTTGTCAAGGTTATCCACTTTTCACTCAATTTCACATATCAAGAGCACTTCCCATGAATTTGATTTTCATCTCAAAAATGGTTCCCACGAAAACATGCATGCAACATCAGAAGGTCTTTTAAAGGTTGTAATGGGGCCTAGCTGAGGGTAGGATAGTCAAGGATATTTAGGCTTAAGTCCCTAGGAACTAAGAGAGCATGAGCATTTTGACGCTTTTTCCACTCAAATTCCTTTTTCCATTTTCATTTGGGCTCGGGTGACTACAGCCTTTTCCTTGCAAATCTTTTTGTTCTCCCATTTTCCTTTGGCAAATTTTTTTTTTGTTTTCTTCTTTTCTTTTCTTTTTTTTGTTTTTTTTTTACCTTGGGGTTCAACCTTTATTTTTCTTTTTCTCACCCCAAAATGACATACCTCCTTGTAGCCACCCCAAACTTAGTTTCTCACAACCTTTCTCTTGCTCATTTCCATGCTCTCCTAATCCTAAGATTGGGTTAACATGGTTTTTTTTTTCAGATTTTGGCTCGTAATGTAGGGTCATCAAGAAACAATAAGTCAATTGGGCTCAATTTGGCTAACTAGGGAACATGCATGAGGGATGGTTCATTTTAGGCCAAGTAGTTAATTCAAAGAAAATTGCCTAAATCATTTGATGCAACACATAAACATGCAAACCATATAGAGATTCAAGCAAATTCGGGAAAGTGCAACTTAACAGTGATTCACACATTCAAAAACAGAGTTGGAGGCTCAAATCCTCACCTGGACATTTTGCAAATTGTTTGACCGAGATACGATTCCTAGTGTGTGCACCCCCTCACCCCAAACTTATCATAAATCAAGTAATCACAACAAAGTTCTCAAAGTTCAGTTTTCAATTTTTAAGTGGGGATAAACTTTTCTATTATTAGAACCTAGGGGGAAATCATCAATGGTCAAATAATTCATGCAATCAATCTACGCTCAATCTAATCAAAATCCAACAAGCTTGCAGGACACAACATTTCATACAAAAACTCTTGATCTTCTCAAATTATTCAAGAGCGACAAACAAAAACATAACACAAAAAAAACAAACACAAAAACAAAACAAAAGATAGGAAAAGAGAGAGATACCTAGCTTGGGTTGCCTCCCAAGAAGCGCTTGTTTAACGTCCCGAGCCTGACTTATTAAGAAGCATCCACCTGGATCCCATAGTCTGTGGTACAGAGGCCAAGAGATGCTCATCATGTGAGGTCTTCCACCAGGATCAAATGGTAATTGGAGTGGAGATCGTAGCAGTAATATGACTTCATCAACTCCACCCAGCCAGTGTATGAAAATTCCATTGACCTTTGTTATTATGAATTCACTTCCTCTTGGGTCAAATGGTGTCCTCACGAGGAAGTGTGCCAGACAAGTGGGAGTGTCTAATTTACCAATGTCCACACATGCATGCAAGCCAACATATTTATCCAATGCATTATTTTCAGGTTGCTTAGCAAGCATGGTGGAATCCTCTACCACTTTATCCGCATTTTGTTCTCTACCCCCTTGCTCCGGCGCCTTGTCCTTTGCCAACTCCTCTTCCTTAGGTTGCTCTTCCTCAACATGTGGTTGTTCCAGGGCCATGACACTTGCCAATTCCTTTTCCTCCGGTTGTTCTTCCTCAACATGTGGTAGTTCTTCCTCAACTCCCCGAGAACTAGTTACATCCCAGTCATATCCCAACACCCCACTGCTTCTAGTTGTTGTGGCATCGCATAGGTTCTTAGGGTGGTTCTCGGTTTCACCTGGGTGAGTGTCTAGGAGAGGCTCATTTAGTTGTTTTTGACACTGGGCAATCTGCATCTCTAGATTCTGAAGTGCCATCCCTGTATGAGTTGCCAACTTGTCAATGGCTGCGTTTGTATTGATTGACACTTTCTCAAGTGTCGCACTCAACTTCTCAAGAGCCAACTCCCAAGGTTGTGGTTGCCAACTCTGTTGAGGTTGTGGCTGCCAGGCTAGACCATCGTCAGCATTACTCCAAGCGAAATCCGGATGGTCTCTACTCATATCACCCCAATACTGATTCTGATTCTGATAGTTGATCTGGGGTACGCTGTCATTATGCCATGGTTCCACATATACTTGAGGGAAGTAGAACGGACAACTCCAAGTGTCATGGTTCCCATCACAATACTCGCAACCCGGAAGCATTCCTTCGTGTACCTCGCATACAAAACAAGGCAAGACCAAGTGAATCAAAGAAGTAGAGAGAGATAGTAGAAAATAAAAAATAATAAAAATAAAAATAAAATAAGAACAAAAATAACTTAACCAAATAATCAAACTCCCATAAAATCAGAAAAATCTGTTGTGCCAATCCCCGGCAACGGCGCCAAAAACTTGTTGTGACTCCGGCAAGTGTACCGGGTCATCGCAAGTAATAAAAATAAACACGGCAAGTAATTACCGAGGTCGAACTCAGGGATTGGGATACCAATTCGACTAATCCGCGGGAAATCGGATACGTTCGGTCAAGTTACGGAAGAAGGTGGTTGAGAGAGAGAGTATGGAATCGAAATTCAATTAACAATCTAATTAAATAATTAACTAAAAATATGAAAATTAAAATGTCCAAGGTCACAAATCCACCTACCCAACATGTATACCCAAGTGATGATGAATTCCTTCCTAGGTTCAATTACAATGTCAACCGGGACCTCTAAATTCTCCAAAATCCATTCTCGTGCTCATTAGGACGTATTCGACGATTGGATTAATTACTTACTAGGTCTCATAATCCTAATCTCGAATTCTGTTAATTCATGTTTCCTATAAGGTCGCACCGATCTCCTACTCACTCTCGTGCAATATTCGATCGATGATCCTAATTCAAGTTCTAAACGTGAATCGCTGACTAAGCCTCATCAACGTTAACAAGTCAATCACGCAACACATATGATTAACACAATCAAATCAGAATTAGAAAACAAGAATTGAATTAAAGGAGAAAGACATACATCATATCGGATTTACATCACCATGGGTGGCTTCATCGTTCCGTCGGACGAGGAGATTAGTTCCTCATGCTCATAGACAAACACTCGGACATAATCACCATCGTAAAATAAAAAGAAACCAGAAAAGGAGACGCAGCTCCAAGGAGAAATAAGGATTCGAAACTACTGCCCTAACCTAAGTGGAAAACTGGATCCTAAAGTTCCCTCCCTCGGTTCTGATATGCAACAGCCTTTAAATAGTAATCCTGATCTGCGCTCTCTCGCGAGGCGAGCAGCCTCTCGCGGGGCGAGTCTTCAATTCTAGGCTGTGACCTTCATCACGGCTGGGCCGTGATGGTCTCTGACTTCCAAGTCTTCATTCTCTCGCGGGGCGAGTCTTCAAACCTTAAACTGCCACGGGCATGGTATTCATCACGGCTTGGCCGTGATGGTCTCTGTCTTGCTGGTCTTCAGACTCTCGCGAGGCGAGACTACACTCGCGGGGCGAGTGTCTCAGAATTTCAATTTCCACTATTTCTTTGCTTTCCTTGACTCCCGGAGCTTCACTTACTTAACCTGAAACAACAAAAGCACCCACAAGTGTAATTCTATTCAAAATAACCTAAAAACTACACAAAAGACGCAAAACGAGTCAAAGTCCAACTTAGGAACAAAACAAGGCAAATTTGGGCGAAAACGAGAGTGAACTCGAATAAATTGACACGTAAACCCTAGTTCATCTAGTCATAAAACTAGATAAGCCAGAGGCTTATCACATATGCCTTAATTGGGCTTAAGATGAGTAAGTTAAGCCCATTTAAGGGAAGGAACAACATGGACTGCGTACTGATCCTAGCCAGAGAACTCGAGACCCAATTTAGCCTTGATTTTGGCCTAATTTGACAATTCTAGTGAATCCTGAGATTGTAGGTCTCTTCCTTATCTTTCTAGGGACAGCAAGATCACCAAAATCCGATATCTATAGCTATAGTTATGCTATGCGCAAGGCAACAAGGTCGGGATGAGTGAAAAATCCGAAAATTAACAATGTTTAGCAATTAAGCCCAATTAAGCCCAATAATGTGAAAGCAAAAACTTTGATTGTAAAAGTTATCTAATATCCGTATCTCTCCGGCTTGTGCGGCTGTAAACTGCTATTTAAGGTTACTAATCATGTCCTAACCCTAGATCAAATTAAGGGCCTCTCAATAAGCTTTCCAACAAGGTATCATATGCCATAATTGGGCTTAAGATGAGTAAGTTATGCCCATTTAAGTGAAGTAATATAATGGACTGCGCACTATTCCGCATCAGGGAACTCGGGACCCAATTTAGCCTTGATTTTGGCTTAATTTGACAATTCTTGTGACACCTGAAATTGTAGGTCTCTTCCTTATCTTTCTACGGACAGCAAGATCACCAAAATCCGATATCTTTAGCTCTAGTTATGCTCTGCGCAAGGCAACAAGGTCAGGATGAGTGAAAAATCCGAAAATTAACAATGTTTAGCAATTAAGCCGAATAAAGCCCAATAATGTAAGAGCAAAAACAATGATTGTAAAAGTTGTCTAGTTTCCGTCTCTCTCTGGCTTGTGCGGCTGTAAACTGCAGTTTATGCTTAATAATCCTGACCTAACCCTAGACCAAATTAAGGGCCTCTTAATAAGCTTTCCAACAAGGTATCATATGCCTTAATTGGGCTTAAGATGAGTAAGTTAAGCCCATTTAAGTGATGGAACAATATGGACTGCGTACTGATCCTAGCCATAGAACTCGTGACCCAATTTAGCCATGATTTTGGCCTAATTTGACAATTCTTGTGAAACCTGAGATTGTAGGTCTCTTCCTTAACTTTCTAGGGACAGCAAGATCTCTAAAATCCGATATCTATTGCTCTAGTTATGCTACGCGCAAGGCAACAAGGTCAGGATGAGTGAAAAATCCCAAAATTAACAATGTTTAGCAATTAAACCCAATTAAGCCCAATAATGTAAAAGCAAAAACATTGATTGTAAAAGTTATCTAATCTCCGTATCTCTCTGTCTTGTGCGGCTGTAAACTGCTATTTAAGCTTATTAATCCTGATGTAACCCTGTACGAAATTAAGGGCCCCTGATTAAGCTTTCCAACAAGGTATGATATGCCTTAATTGGGCTTAAGATGAGTAAGTTAGGCCCATTTAAGGGAAGGAATATCAGGGACTGTACACTGATCCGCGCCAGAGAACTCGGGACCCAATTTAGCCTTGATTTTGGCCTAATTTCACAAATCTTTTGAAACCTGAAATTGTAGGTCTCTTCCTTATCTTTCTAGGGACATCAAGATCACCAAAATCCGATATCTGTAGCTCTAATTATGCTCTGCGCAAGGCAACAAGGTCAGGATGAATCAAAAATCCGAAAATTAACAATGTTTACCAATTAAGCCCAATAAAGCCCAATAATGTAAGAGCAAAAACAATGATTGTAAAAGTTGTCTAGTTTCCGTCTCCCTCTGGCATATGCGGCTGTAAACTGCTATTTATGCTTATTAATCCTGACCTAACAATAGACCAAATTAAGGGCCTCTGTATAAGCTTTCCAACAAGGTATCATATGCCTTAATTGGGCTAAAGATGACTAAGTTAGGCCCATTTAATTGAAGGAACATCATGGACTGCATACTGATCCGTACCAGAGAACTCGGGAACCAATTTAGTGTTGATTTTGGCCTAATTTGACAATTCTTGTGAAACCTGAGATTGTAGGTCTCTTCCTTATCTTTCGAGGGACGGCAAGGTCACCAAAATCCGATATCTATAGCTCAAGTAATGCTCTGCGCAAGGCAACAAGGTCAGGATGAGTGAAAAATCCGAAAAATAACAATGTTTAGCAATTAAGCCCAATTAAGCCCAATAATGTAAAAGCAAAAACATTGATTGTAAAAGTTATCTAATTTCTGTCTCTCTCTGGCATATGCAGCTGTAAACTGCTTGTTAATTAATTAAGCTCGACGTAACCCTGGACCAAATTAAGGGCCTCTGAATAAGCTTTACAACAAGGTATCATATTCCTTAATTGGGCTTAAGATGAGTAAGTTAGGCCCATTTAAGTGAAGGAACATCATGGACTGTACGCGGATCCGCTCCAGAGAACTCGGGACCCAATTTAGCCTTGATTTTGGCCTAATTTCACAAATCTTCTGATACATGATATTGTAGGTCTCTTCCTTATCTTTCTAGGGACAGCAAGATCACCAAAATCCGATATCTATAGCTCAAGTTATGCTCTGCGCAAGGCAACAAGGTCAGAATGAGTGAAAAATCCAAAAAAAAAAAAAAACAAAGTCTAGCAATTAAGCCCAATTAAGCCCAATAATGTAAAAGCAAAAACATTGATTGTAAAAGTTGTCTAATTTCCATCTCTCTCTGGCTTGTGCAGCTGTAAACTGGTAGTTATGCTAATTAATCCTGACGTAACCCTGGACCAAATTAAGGGCCTCGGAATAAGATTTCCAACAAGGTATCATATGCCTTAATTGGGCTTAAGATGAGTAAGTTAGGCCCATTTAAGTGAAGGAACATCATCGACTGTACACTGATCCGCACCAGAGAACTCGGGACCCAATTTAGCCTTGATTTTGGCCTAATTTGACCATTCTTGTGAAACATGAAATTGTAGGTCCCTTCTTTATCTTTTAAACAATGATTGTAAAAGTTGTCTAATTTTTGTCTCTCTCTGGCTTGTGTTGCTGTAAACTGCTATTTAAGCTTATTAATCCTGACCTAACCCTAGACCAAAATAAAGGCCTCTGAATAAGCTTTCCAACAAGGTATCTTACGCCTTAATTGGGCTTAAGATGAGTAAGTTAGGCCATTTTAAGTGAAGGAACATCGTGGACTGCGCACTGATCCGCGCCAGAGAACTTGGGACCCAATTTAGCCTTGATTTTGTTCTAATTTGACAATTCTTGTGAAACCTGAAATTGTAGGTCTCTTCCTTATCTTTCTAGGGACAGCAAGATCACCAAAATCTTATATCTGTAGATCTAGTTATGCTCTGCGCAAGGCAACAAGGTCAGGATGAGTGAAAAACCCGAAAATTAACAACATTTAGCAATTAAACCCAATAATGTAAGAGCAAAAACAATGATTGTAAAAGTTGTCTAATTTTTGTCTCTCCCTGGCTTGTGCGCATGTAAACTTCTATTTATGCTTATTAATCCTGACCTAACCCTAGACCAAATTAAGGGCCTCTGAATAAGCTTTCCAACAAGTTATCATATGCCTTATTTGGGCTTAAAATGAGTAAGTTAGGACCATTTAAGTGAAGGACATCATGGACTGCGCACTGATCCGCGCCAGAAAACTCGGGACCCAATTTAGCCTTGATTTTGGCCTAATTTGACAATTCTTGTGAAACCTGAAATTGTAGGTCTCTTCCTTATCATTAAAACAATGATTGTAAAAGTTGTCTAATCTCTGTCTCTCTCTGGCTTGTGTGGCTGTAAACTGCTATTTATGCTTATTAATCCATGCCTAACCCTAGACCAAATTAAGGGCCTCTGAATAAGCTTTCCATCAAGGTATCATATGCCTTAATTGGTCTTAAGATGAGTAAGTTAGGCCCATTTAAGTGAAGGAACATCATGGACATCATACTGATTCGCATCACAGAACTCGGGACCCAATTTAGCCTTGATTTTGGCCTAATCTGACAAATCTTGTTCCACCTGAAATTGTAGTTCTCTTCCTTATCTTTCTAGGGACAGCAAGATCACCAAAATCCGATATTTGTAGCTCTGGTTATGCTCTGCGCAAGGAAACAAGGTCAGGATGATTGAAAAATCCGAAAATTAACAATGTTTAGCAATTAAGCCCAATAATGTAAAAGCAAAAACAATGATTGTAAAAGTTGTCTAATTACCGTCTCTCTCTGGCTTGTGCGGCTGTAAACTGCTATTTCTGCTTATTAATCCTGACGTAACCCTAGACCAAATTAAGGGCCCTGAATAAACTTTCCAACAAGGTATCATATGCCTTAATTGGGCTTAAGATGAGTAAGTTAGGCCCATTTAAGTGAAGGAATATCATGGACTGTACACTGATCCGCTCCAGAGAACTCGCGATCCAATTTAGCCTTGATTTTGGCCTAATTTGACAATTCTTGTGAAACCTGAAATTGTAGGTCTCTTCCTTATCTTTCTAGGGACAGCAAGATCACTAAAATCCGATATTTGTAGCTCAAGTTGTGCTTTGCGCAAGGTAACAAGGCCAGGATGAGTGAAAAATCCGAAAATTAACAATTTTTAGCAATTAAGCCCAATAATGTAAAAGTAAAAACAAATGTTGTAAAAGTTGTCTAATTTCCAACTCTCTCTGACTTGTGCTGCTGTAAACTGCTATTTATGCTTATTAATCCTTACCTAACCCTAAACCAATTTAAGGGCCTCTGAATAAGCTTTCCAACAAGGTATCATATGCCTTAATTGGGCTTAAGATGAGTAAGTTAGGCCCATTTAAGTGAAGGAACATCATGGACTACGCACTGATCCGCACCAGAGAACACGGGACCCAATTTTGCCTTGATATTTGCCAAATATGACAATTCTTGTGAAACTTGAGACTGTAGGTCTCTTCCTTATCTTTCTAGGGACTGCAAGATCACCAAAATCCGATATCTTTAGCTCTAGTTATGCTCTGCTTAATGCAACAAGGTCAGGATGAGTGAAAAATCCGAAAATTAACAATGTTTAGCAATTAAGCACAATTAAGTCAAATAATGTAAAAGCAAAAACATTGATTGTAAAAGTTGTCTAATTTTCGTCTCTCTCTAGCATGTGTTGTTGTAAACTACTATTTATTGTAACTAATACTGACGTAACCCTAAACCAATTTAAGGGCCGCTGAATAAGCTTTCCAACAAGGTATCATATGCCTTAATTGGGCTTAAGATGAGTTAGTTAGGCCCATTTAAGTGAAGGAACATCATGGAATGCACACTGATCAACGCCAGAGAACTCGGGACCCAATTTAGCCTTGATTTTGGCCTAATTTGACAATTCTTGTGATACCAGAAATTGTAGGTCTCTTCCTTATCTTTCTAGGGACATCAAGATCACCAAAATCCAATATCTTTAGCTCTAGTTATGCTCTGCGCAAGGCAACAAGGTCAGGATGAGTGAAAAATCCGTAAATTAACAATGTTTAGCAATTAAGCCCAATAATGTAAGAGAAAAAACAATGACTGTAAAAGTTGTCTAGTTTCCGTCTCTCTCTGACTTGTGCGGCTGTAAACTGCTGTTTATGCTTAATAATCCTGACATAACCCTAGACCAAATTAAGGGCCTCTGAATAAGCTTTCCAACAAGGTATCATATGCCTTAATTGGGCTTAAGATGAGTAAGTTAAGCCCATTTAAGTGAAGGAACAACATGGACTGCGTACTGATCCTAGCCAGAGAACTCGGGACCCAATTTAGCCTTGATTTTGGCCTAATTTGACAATTCTAGTGAAACCTGAGATTGTAGATCTCTTCCTTATCTTTCTCGGGACAGCAAGATCTCCAAAATCCGATATCTATAGCTCTAGTTATGCTATGCGCAAGGCAACAAGGGCAGGATGAGTGAAAAATCCGAAAATTAACAATGTTTAGCAATTAAGCCCAATTAAGCCCAATAATGTAAAAGCAAAAACATTGATTGTAAAAGTTATCTAATCTCCGTATCTCTATGGCTTGTGCGACTGTAAACTGCTATTTAAGCTTATTAATCCTGACGTAACCCTGTACGAAATTAAGGGCCCCTGAATAAGCTTTCTAACAAGGTATGATATGCCTTAATTGGGCTTAAGATGAGTAAGTTAGGTCCATTTAAGTGAAGGAATATCAGGGATTGTACACTGATCCGCGCCACAGAACTCGGGACCCAATTTAGCCTTGATTTTGGCCTAATTTCACAAATCTTTTGAAACCTGAAATTGTAGGTCTCTTCCTTATCTTTCTAGGGACAGCAAGATCACCAAAATCCGATATCTGTAGCTCTAATTATGCTCTGCGCAAGGCAACAAGGTCAGGATGAATCAAAAATCCGAAAATTAACAAGGTTTACCAATTAAGCCCAATAAAGCCCATTAATGTAAGAGCAAAAACAATGATTGTAAAAGTTTTCTAGTTTCCGTGTCTCTCTGGCATAGGCGGCTGTAAACTGCTATTATTGCTTATTAATCCTGACCTAACAATAGACCAAATTAAGGGCCTCTGAATAAGCTTTCCAACTTGGTATCATATGCCTTAATTGGGCTAAAGATGACTAAGTTAGGCCCATTTAATTGAAGGAACATCATGGACCGCGTACTGATCCGTGCCAGAGAACTCGGGACCCAATTTAGTATTGATTTTGGCCTAATTTGACAATTCTTGTGAAACCTGAGATTGTAGGTCTCTTCCTTATCTTTCGAGGGACAGCAAGATCACCAAAATCCGATATTTATAGCTCAAGTTATGCTCTGCGCAAGGCAACAAGGTCAGGATGAGTGAAAAATCCGAAAAATAACAATGTTTAGCAATTAAGCCCAATTAAGCCCAATAATGTAAAAGCAAAAACATTGATTGTAAAAGTTATCTAATTTCCGTCTCTCTCTGGCATGTGCAGCTGTAAACTGCTAGTTATGCTAATTAATCCCGACGTAACCGTGGACCAAATTAAGGGCCTCTGAATAAGCTTTCCAACAAGGTATCATATGCCTTAATTGGGCTTAAGATGAGTAAGTCAGGCCCATTTAAGTGAAGGAACATCATGGACTGTACACTGATCCGCTCTAGAGAACTCGGGACCCAATTTAGCCTTGATTTTGGCCTAATTTCACAAATCTTCTGAAACCTGAGATTGTAGGTCTCTTCCTTATCTTTCTAGGGATAGCAAGATCACCAAAATCCGATATCTATAGCTCAAGTTATGCTCTGCGCAAGGCAACAAGGTCAGGATGAGTGAAAAATCTGAAAAATAACAATGTTTAGCAATTAAGCCCAATAATGTAAAAGCAAAACCATTGATTGTAAAAGTTATCTAATTTCCGTCTCTCTCTGGCTTGTGCAGCTGTAAACTGCTAGTTATGCTAATTAATCCTGACGTAACCCTGGACCAAATTAAGGGCCTCTGAATAAGCTTTCCAACAAGGTATCATATGCCTTAATTGGGCTTAAGATGAGTAAGTTAGGCCCATTTAAGTGAAGGAACATCATCGATTGTACACTGATCCGCACCAGAGAACTCGGGACCCAATTTAGCCTTGATTTTGGCCTAATTTGACCATTCTTGTGAAACATGAAATTGTAGGTCCCTTCTTTATCTTTAAAACAATGATTGTAAAAGTTGTCTAATTTTTGTCTCTCTCTAGGTTGAGTGGCTATAAAATGCTATTTAAGCTTATTAATCCTGACCTAACCCTAGACCAAAATAAGGGCCTCTGAATAAGCATTCCAACAATGTATCTTATGCCTTAATTGGGCTTAAGATGAGTAAGTCAGGCCATTTTAAGTGAAGGACATCATGGACTGTGCACTGATCCGCGCCAGAGAACTCGGGACCCAATTTAGCCTTGATTTCTGCCTAATTTGACAATTCTTGTGAAACCTGAGATTGTAGGTCTCTTCCTTATCTTTCTAGGGACAGCAAGATCACCAAAATCCGGTATTTGTAGCTCTAGTTATGCTCTGCGAAAGGCGACAAGGTCAGGATGAGTGAAAAATTCGAAAATTAACAATGTTTAGCAATTAAGACCAATTCAGCCCAATAATGTAAGAGCAAAAACAATGATTGTAAAAGTTGTCTAATTTCCGTCTCTATGTGGCTTGTGCGGCTGTAAACTGCTATTTATATGTATTAATCCGGAGCTAACCCTAGACCAAATTAAGGGCCTCTGAATAAGCTTTACAACAAGGTATCATATGCCTTAATTGGGCTTAAGATGAGTAAGTTAGGCCCATTTAAGTGAAGGAACATCAAAGACTGCGCACTGATCCGCTCCAGAGAACTCGGGACCCAATTTAGCCTTGATTTTAGCCTAATTTGACAATTCTTGTGAAACCTGAAATTGTAGGTCTCTTCCTTATCATTAAAACAATGATTGTTAAAGTTGTCTAATCTCCGTCTCTCTCTGGCTTGTGTGGCTGTAAACTGCTATTTATGCTTATTAATCCATGCCTAACCCTAGACCAAATTAAGGGTCTCTGAATAAGCTTTTCATCAAGGTATCATATGCCATAATTGGTCTTAAGATGAGTAAGTTAGGCCCATTTAAGTGAAGGAACATCATGGACATCGTACTGATCCGCATCACAGAACTCGGGACCCAATTTTGCCTTGATTTTGGCCTAAATTGACAATTCTTGTGAAACCTGAAATTGTAGTTCTCTTCCTTATCTTTCTAGGGACAGCAAGATCACCAAAATCCGATATTTGTAGCTCTAGTTATGCTGTGCGCAAGGCAACAAGGTCAGGATGATTGAAAAATCCGAAATTTAACAATGTTTAGAAATTAAGCCCAATAATGTAAAAGCAAAAACAATGATTGTAAAAGTTGTCTAATTACCGTCTCTCTCTGGCTTGTGCGGCTGTAAACTGCTATTTCTGCTTATCAATCCTGACGTAACCCAAGACCAACTTAAGGGCCTCTGAATAAACTTTACAACAAGGTATCATATGCCTTAATTGGGCTTAAGATGAGTAAGTTAGGCCCATTTAAGTGAAGGAATATCAAGGACTGTACACTGATCTGCTCCAGAGAACTCGCGACCCAATTTAGCCTTGATTTTGGCCTAATTTAACAATTCTTGTGAACCTGAAATTGTAGGTCTCTTCCTTATCTTTCTAGGGACAGCAAGATCACTAAAATCCGATATTTGTAGCTCTAGTTATGCTCTACGCAAGGTAACAAGGTCAGGATGAGTGAAAAATTCGAAAATTAACAATTTTTAGCAATTAAGCACAATAATGTAAAAGCAAAAACAATGATTTGTCTAATTTTCGTCTCTCTCTGCTTTTTACGGGTGTAAACTATTATTTATAATTATTAATCCCGACCTAACCCTAGACCAAATTAAGGGCCTCTGAATAAGCATTCCAACAAGGTATCATATACCTTAATTGGGCTTAAGATGAGTAAGTTAGGCCAATTTAAGTGAAGGAACATCATGGACAACGTACTGATCCACACCAGAGAACTCGGGACCCAATTTAGCCTTGATTTTGGCCTAATATGACAATTCTTGTGAAACCTAATATCGTAGGTCTCTTCCTTGTCTTTCTAGGGACAACAAGATCACCAAAATCCGATATTTGTAGCTCTAGTTATGCTCTGCGCAAGGCAATAAGGTCGGGATGAGTGAAAAATCCGAAAATTAACAATGTTTAGCAATTAAGCCCAATAATGTAAACGCAAAAACAAAGATTGTAAAAGTTGTCTAATTTCCATCTCTCTGACTTGTGCGGCTGTAAACTGCTATTTATGCTTATTAATCCTTAATTAACCCTAAACCAATTTAAGGGCCTCTGAATAAGCTTTCCAACAAGGTATCATATGCCTTAATTGGGCTTAAGATGAGTAAGTTAGGCCCATTTAAGTGAAGGAACATCATGGACTGCACACTGATCCGCACCAGAGAACTCGGGACCCAATTTTGCCTTTATTTTGGCCTAACTTGACAATTCTTGTGAATCCTGAGATTGTAGGTCTCTTCCTTATCTTTCTAGGGACTGCACGATCACCAAAATCCGATATCTATAGCTCTAGTTATGCTCTGCGCAAGGCAACAAGGTCAGGATGAGTGAAAAATCCGAAAATTAACAATGTTTAGAAATTAAGCCCAATTAAGCCCAATAATGTAAAAGCAAAAACATTGATTGTAAAAGTTGTCTATTTTCTGTCTCTCTCTGGCCTGTGCTGCTGTAAACTGCTATTTATTGTAATTAATACTGACGTAACCCTAGACCAAATTAAGGGCCTCTGAATAAGCTTTCCAACAAGGTATCGTATGCCTTAATTCGGCTTAAGATGAGTAAGTTAGGCCCATTTAAGTGAAGGAACATCATAGACTGTACACTGATCCGCGCCAGAGAACTCGAGACCCAATTTAGCCTTGATTTTGGCCTAATTTGAAAATTCTTGTAAAACATGAAATGGTAGTTCCCATCCTTATCATTAAAACAATGATTGTAAAAGTTGTCTAATTTTCGTCTCTCTCTGGGTTGTGTGGCTGTAAACTGCTATTTATGCTTATTAATCCTGACATAACCCTAGGCCAAAATAAGAGCCTATGAATAATCTTTCCAACAAGGTATCATATGCCTAGATTGGGCTTAAGATAAGTAAGTTAGGTCCATTTAAGTGAAGGAACATCATGGACTGCGCACTGATCCACGCCAGAGATCTCGGGACCCAATTTAGCCCTTATTTTGGCCTAATTTGAGAATTCTTTTGACACGTGAAATTGTAGGTTTCTTCCTTATCTTTCCAGGGACAGCAAGATCACCAAAATCCGATATCTGTAGTTCTAGTTATGCTCTGCGCAAGGCAACAAGGTCAGGATAAGTGAAAAATCCGAAAATTAACAATGTTTAGCAATTAAGCCCAATAATGTAAGAGCAAAAACAATGATTGTAAAAGTTGTCTAATTTCCATCTATCTCTCGCTTGTGTGGCTGTAAACTGCTATCTATGCTTATTAATCAAGACCTAACCAAGACCAAATTAAGGGCCTCCGAATACTCTTTCCAACAAGGTATCATATGCCTTAATTGCGCTGAAAATGAGTAAGTTAGGACCATTTAAGTGAAGGAACATCATGGACTGCGCACTGATCCTCGCCAGAGAACTCGGGACCCAATTTAGCATTGATTTTAGCCTAATTTGACAATTCTTGTGAAAACTGAAATTGTAGGTCTCTTTCTTATCTTTCTAGGGACATCAAGATCACCAAAATCCGATATATGTAGCTCTAGTTATGTTCTGTGCAAGGTAACAATGTCAGGATGAGTGAAAAATCCGAAAATTAACAATGTTTAGCAATTAAACCCAATTAAGCCCAATAATATAAAAGCAAAAACAATGATTGTAAAAGTTGTCTAATTTTTGTCTCTCTCTGGCTTGTGCGGCTGTAAACTTCTATTTTTGCTTATTAATCCTGACCTAACCCTAGAACAAATTAAGGGCCTCTGAATAAACTTTCCAACAAGATATCATATGCCTTAATTGGGCTTAAGATGAGTAAGTTAGGCCCATTTAAGTGAAGGAACATCTTGGACTGCGCACTGATCAGTGCCAGAGAACTTGGGACCCAATTTAGCCTTTATTTTGGAATAAATTGACAATTCTTGTGAAACCTGAGATTGTAGGTCTCTTCCTTATCCTGCTAGGGACAGCAAGCTCACCAAAATCAGATATCTGTAGCTCTAGTTATGCTCTGCGCAAGGCAACAAGGTCAGGATGAGTGAAAAATCCGAAAATTAACAATGTTTAGCAATTAAGCCCAATAATGTAAAAGTAAAAACATTGATTGTAAAAGTTGTCTAATTCTCATCTCTCTGGCTTGTGCCGCTGTAAATTGCTATTTATGCTTATTAATCCTGACCTAACCCTAGACCAAATTAAGAGACTCTGATTAAGCTTTCCAACAAGGTATCATATGTCTTAAATGGGCTTAAGAAGAGTAAGTTAGGCCCATTTAAGTGAGGAATATCATGGACGCCGCACTGATCCGTGCCAGAGAACTTAGGACCCAATTTAGCCTTGATTTTGGCCTAATTTGACAATTCTTGTGAAACCTGAAATTGTAGGTCTCTTCCTTATCTTTCTAGGGACAGCAATATCACCCAAATCCGATATCTGAAGCTCCAGTTATGCTCTGCGCAAGGCAACAAGGTCAGGATGAGTGAAAAATCCGAAAATTAACAATGTTTAGCAATTAAGCCCAATAATGTAAAAGTAAAAATATTGATTGTAAAAGTTTTCTAATTTCCGTCTCTCTCTGGCTTGTGTGGCTGTAAACTGTTGTTTATGCTTATTAGTACTGACCTAACCCTAGACCAAATTAAGGGCCTCTGAATAAGCTTTCCAACAAGGTATCATATGCCTTAATTGGGCTTAAGATGAGTAAGTTAGGCCCATTTAAGTGAAGGAAGTTCATGGACTGCGCACTGATCCCCGCAAGAGAACCCGGGTCCCAATTTAGCCCTCATTTTGGCCTAATTTGACAATTCTTGTGGCACTCGAAATTGTAGGTTACTTCCTTATCTTTCTAGGGACAGCAAGATCACCAAAATCTGATATCTGTAGCTCTAGTTATGCTCTACGCAAGGCAACAAGGTCAGGATGAGTGAAAAATCCAATAATTAACAATGTATAGCAATTAAGCCCAATAATGTAAAAGCAAACACAATGATTGTATAATTTGTCTAATTTTCGTCTCTCTCTGACTTGTGCGGCTGTAAACTTCTATTAACGGCCTCTGAATAAGCTTTCCAACAAGGTATCATATGCCATAATTGGGCTTAAGATGAGTAAGTTAGGCCCATTTAAGTGAGGAACACCATGGACTGCGTACTGATCCGCGCCAGAGAACTCGGGACCCAGATCCGATATCTGAAGCTCTAGTTATGCTCACCGCAAGGCAACAAGGTCAGGATGAGTGAAAAATCCGAAAATTAACGATGTTTAGCAATTCAGCCCAATTAAGCCCAATAATGTAAAAGCAAAAACAATGATTGTAAAAGTTACCTAATTTTTGTCTCTCTCTGGCTTGTGCGGCTGTAAGCTGCTATATTTGCTTATTAATCCTGACCTAACCCTAGAACAAATTAAGGGCCTCTGAATCAACTTTCCAACAAGGTATCAAATGCCTTAATTGGGCTTAGATGAGTAAGTTAGGCCCATTTGAGTGAAGGAAGATCATGGACTGCGCACTGATCCGCGCCAGAGAACCCGGGACCCAATTTAGCCCTCTTTTTGGCCTAATTTGACAATTCTTGTGGCACCTGAAAATGTAGGTCACTTCCTTATCATTCTAGGGACAGCAA
>JAUPTC010000013.1:7031613-7067737 GCA_030762895.1 Sophora flavescens
TTTAGTTATGCTCTGCTCAAGGCAACGAGGTCAGCATTAGTGAAAAATCCGAATGTTAACAATGTTTAGCAATTAAGCCCAATTAAGCCCAAAATGTAAAGCAAAAACAATGGTTGTAAAAGTTGTCTAATTTCCATCTGTCTCTCTGTCTTGTGCGGCTGTAAACTGCTATTCATGCTTATTAATCGTGACCTAACCCTAGACCAAATTAAGGGCCTCTGAATAAGCTTTCCAACAAGGTATCATATGCCTTAATTGTACTTAAGATGAGTAAGTTAGGCCCATTTAAGTGAAGGAACATCATGGGGTCATGGACTGATCCGAACCAGAGAACTCGTGACCCAATTTAGCCTTGATTTTGGATTAATTTGACAATTCTTTGGAAAACCGAAATTGTAGGTCTCTTCCTTATCTTTTAGGGACTGCAAGATCACCAAAATCCGATATCTGTAGCTCTAATTATGCTCTGCGCAAGACAACAAGGTCAGGATGTGTGAAAAATCCGAAAGTTAACAATGTTTAGCAATTAAGCCCGATAATGTAAAAGCAAAAATAATGATAGTAAAAGTTGTCTAATTTCCGTCTCTCTCTGGTTTGTGCAGCTGTAAACTGCTATTTATGCTTATTAATCCTGACCTAATACTAGACCAAAATAAGGGCCTAAGAATAAGCTTTCCAACAAGGTATCTGAGGCCTTAATTGGGGTTAAGGTTAGTAAGTTAGGCCCATTTAAGTGAAGGAACATCATGGCCTGCTCACTGATCCGCGCCAGAGAACTCGGGACCCAATTTAGCCTTGATTTTGGCCAAATTGACAATTCTTGTGAAACCTGAAAGTGTAGGCCTCTTGCTTATCAATCTTGGGACAGCAAGATCACCAAAATCCGATATCTGAAGCTCTAGTTAAGCTCTGCCCAAGGCAACAAGTCAGGATGAGTGAAAAATCCGAAAATAAACAATGTTTAGCAATTAAGCCCAATAATGTAAAAGCAAAAACAGTGATTGTAAAAGTTGTCTAATTTCCGTCGCTCTCTGGCTTGTGCGGCTGTAAACTGCTATTTATGCTTATTAATCCTGACATAAAACTAGACCAAATTAAGGGCCTCTGAATAAGCTTTCCAACAGGGTGTCATATGCCTTAATTGGGCTTAAGATGAGTAAGTTACGCCCATTTATGTGAACGAACATCATGGACTGCGCACTGATCCGCGCTAGAGAACACGGTTCCCAATTTAGCTTTGATTTTGGCCTAATTCGACAATTCTTGCAAAACCTGAAATTGTAGGTCTCTTCCTTATCTTTCTATGGACAGTAAGATCACCAAAATCCGATATCTGTAGCTCTAGTTATGCTCGCGCAAGGCAACAGGTCGGGATGAGTGAAAAATCTGAAAATTAACAATGTTTAGCAATTAAGCCCAATTAAGCCCAATAATGTAAAAGCAAAATCAATGATTGTAAAAGTTGTCTAATTTCCGTCTCTCACTGTCTTGTGCGGCTGTAAACTGCTATTTATGCTTATTAATCATGACCTAACCCTAGACCAAATTAAGGGCCTCTGAATAAGCTTTCCAACAAGGTATCATATGCCTTAATTGGGCTTAAGATGAGTATGTTAGGCCCATTTAAGTGAAGAACATCATGAATCGTACCTCGATCCACACCAGAGAACTCGGGACCCAATTTAGCCTTGATTTTGGCCTAATTTGACAATTCTTCAGACACCTGAAAATGTAGGTCTCATCCTTATCTTTCTGGGGACAGGAAGATCACAAAAATCCGATATATGTAGCTCCAGTTATGCTGTGCGGAAAACAATAAGGTCAGGATAAGTGAAAAATCCGAAAATTAACAATGTTTAGCAATTAAGCCCGATAATGTAAAAGCAAAAACAATGATTGTAAAAGTTGTCTAATTTTTGTCTCTCTCTGCCTTGTGTGGCTTTAAACTGCTATTTATGTGTATTAATCCTGACCTAATCCTAGACCAAATTAAGGGCCTCTGAATAAGCTTTCCAACAAGGTATCATATGCCTTAATTGGCTTAAGATTAGTAAGTTAGGCCCTTTTAAGTGAAGGAACATCATGGACTGCGGACTGATCCGCACCAGAGAACTCGTGACCCAATTTAGCCTTGATTTTGGATTAATTTGACAATTTTTTGGAAAACCGAAATTGTAGGTCTCTTCCTTATCTTTTAGGGACTGCAAGATCACCAAAATCCGATATCTGTAGCTCTAATTATGCTCTGCGCAAGACAACAAGGTCAGGATGTGTGAAAAATCCGAAAGTTAACAATGTTTAGCAATTAAGCCCGATAATGTAAAAGCAAAAATAATGATAGCAAAAGTTGTCTAATTTCCGTCTCTCTCTTGTTTGTGCAGCTGTAAACTGCTATTTATGCTTATTAATCCTGACCTAATCCTAGACCAAATTAAGGGCCTCTGAATAAGCTTTCCAAAAAGGTATCATATGCTTTAATTGGGCTTAAGATTAGTAAGTTAGGCCTATTTAAGTGAAGGAACATCATGGATCGCATGCCGATCCGCGCGAGGAGAACTAATGACCCAATTTAGCCTTGATTTTGGCCTAATTTCACAATTCTTGGGTAACCTGAAATTGTAGGTCTCTTCCTTATCTTTCTATGGAGAGCAAGATCACCAAAATCAGATATTTGTAGCTCTAGTTATGCTCTGCACAAGGCAACAAGGTCCGAATTAGTGAAAAATCCGAAAATTAACAATGTTTAGCAATTAAGGCCGATAATGTAAAAGCAAAAACAATGATTGTAAAAGTTGTCTAATTTCCGTATCTCTCTGGCTTGTGCGGCTGTAAACTGCTATTTATGCTTATTAATCCTAACCTAACCCTCGACCAAATTAAGGGCCTCTGAATAAGCTTTCCACTAAGGTATCATATGCCTTAATTGGACTTAAGATGAGTAAGTTAGGCCCATTTGAGTGAAGGAACATCATGCCTTCGCACATCGATCTCTGTGCCAGAGAACTCGGGACCCAATATAGCCTTGATTTTGGCCTAATTTGACAATTCTTTTCACAGCTGAAATTATAGGTCTCTTCCTTATCTTTCTAGGGACAACAAGATCACGAAAATCAGATATATGTTGCTCTAGTTATGCTCTCTGCAAAGGCAACAATGTCGGGATGAGTGAAAAATCCGAAAATTAACAATGTTTAGAGTTTAAGCCCAATTAAGCCCAATAATGTAAAAGCAAAAACAATGATTGTAAAAGTTTTCTAATTTCCGTCTCTCTCTGGTTTGTATGCCTATTAACTGCTATTTATGCTTATTAATCCTGACCTAACCCTAGACCAAACTAAGGGCCTCTGAATAAGCTTTCCAACAAGGTATCATATGCCTTAACTGGGCTTAAGATGAGTATGTTAGGTCTATTTAAGTGAAGGAACATCATTGATCGCGATCGATCCGCGCTGAGAGAACTCGGGACCCAATTTAGCCTTGATTTTGGCCTGAGTTGACAATTCTTGTGAAACTTGAAATTGTAGGTCTCTTCCTTATCTTTCTACGGACAGCAAGATCACCAAAATCCGATATCTGTAGCTTTAGTTATGCTCTGCTCAAGGCAACGAGGTCAGCATTAGTGAAAAATCCGAATGTTAACAATGTTTAGCAATTAAGCCCAATTAAGCCCAAAAATGTAAAGCAAAAACAATGATTGTAAAAGTTGTCTAATTTCCATCTGTCTCTGTCTTGTGCGGCTGTAAACTGCTATTCATGCTTATTAATCGTGACCTAACCCTAGACCAAATTAAGGGCCTCTGAATAAGCTTTCCAACAAGGTATCATATGCCTTAATTGGGCTTAAGATGAGTAAGTTAGGCCCATTTAAGTGAAGGAACATCATGGACTGCGCACTGATCCACGCCAGAGAACTCGGGACCCAATTTAGCCTTGATTTTGGCCTAATTTGACAATTCTTGTGAAACTTGAAATTGTAGGTCTCTTCCTTATCTTTCTACGGACAACAAGATCACCAAAATCCGATATTTGTAGCTCTAGTTATGCTTTGCGCAAGGCAACGAGGTCAGGATTAGTGAAAAATACGAATGTTAACAATGTTTAGCAATTAAGCCCAATTAAGCCCAATAATGTAAAGCAAAAACAATTATTGTAAAAGTTGTCTAATTTGTGTCTCTCTCTGTCTTGTGCGGCTGTAAACTGCTATTTATGCTTCTTAATCATGACCTAACCCTAGACCAAATTAAGGGCCTCTGAATAAGCTTTCCAACAAGGTATCATATGCCTTAATTGTACTTAAGATGAGTAAGTTAGGCCCATCTAAGTGAAGGAACATCATGGACTGCGCACTGATCCGCGCCAGAGAACTCGGGACCCAATTTAGCCTTGATTTTGGATTAATTTGACAATTCATGTGAAACGTGAAATTGTAGGTCTCTTCATTATCTTTCTTGGGACAGCACGATCACCAAAATCCGATATTTGTAGCTCTAGTTATGCTCTGCGCAAGGTAACAAGATTAGGATGAGTGAAAAATCCGAAAATTAACAATGTTGAGCAATTAAGCCCAATAAAGCCCAATAATGTAAAAGCAAAAACAATGATTGTGAAAGTTGTCTAATTTCCGTCTCTCTCTGGCTTTGCTGCTGTAAACTGCTATTTATGCTTATTAATCCTGACCTAACCCTAGACCAAATTACGGGCCTCTGAATAAGCTTTCCAACAAGGTGTCATATGCCTTAACTGAGCTTAAGATGAGTAAGTTAGGCCCATTTGAGTGAAGGAACATCATGGACTGCAAACTGATCCGCGCCAGAGAACTCGGGACCCAATTTAGCCTTGATTTTGGCCTAATTTGACAATTCTTGTAAAACCTGAAATTGTTGGTCTCTTCCTTATCTTTCTAGGGACAGCAATATCATCAAAATCCGATATCTGTAGCTGAAGTTATGCTCTGCGCAAGGCAACAAGGTCTGGATGAGTAAAAAATCCGAAAGTTAACAATGTTTATTAATTTAGCCCAATTAAGCCCAATAATTTAAAAGCAAAAACAATGATTGTCAAAGTTGTCTAATTTTCGTCCCTCTCTGGCTTGTGCTCAGAACTGCTATTTAAGCTTATTAATCCTAACCTAACCATAGACCAAATTAAGGGCCTCTGAATAACCTTTCAAACAAGGTATTAAATGCCTTAATTGGGCTTAAGATGAGTAAGTTAGGCCCATTCAAGTGAAGGAACATCAGGGACTGCGCACTGAACCGCGCAAGAGATCTCGGAACCCAATTTAGCCTTGATTTTGGCCAAATTTGACAATTCTTGTGACACCTGAAATTGTGGGTCTCTTCCTTATCTTTCTAGGGACAACAAGATCACCAAAATCCGATATCTGTAGCTCTAGTTATGCTCTGCGCAAGGCCACCAGGTCATGATGTGTAAAAAATCCGAAAATTAACAATGTTTAGCAATTAAGCCCAATAATGTAAAAGCAAAAACAATGATTGTAAAAGTTGTCTAATTTCCGTCGCTCTCTGGCTTGTGCGGCTGTAAACTGCTATTTATGCTTATTAATCCTGACATAAACCTAGACCAAATTAAGGGCCTCTGAATAAGCTTTCCAACAAGGTGTCATATGCCTTAAATGGCCTTAAGATGAGTACGTTAGGCCAATTTATGTGAACGAACATCATGGACTGCGCACTGATCCGTGCCAGAGAACACGGTTCCCAATTTAGCCTTGATTTTGGCCTAATTCGACAATTCTTGCGAAACCTGAAATTATAGGTTTCTTCCTTATCTTTCTATGGACAGCAAGATCACTGAAATCCGATATCTGTAGCTCTAGTTATGCTCAGCGCAAGGCAAGAAGGTCAGCATGAGTGAAAAATCCGAAAATTAACAATGTTTAGTAATTAAGCGCAATAATGTAAAAGCAAAAACAATAATTGTAAAAATTGTCTAATTTTCGACTCTCTCTAGCATGCGAGGCTCTAAACTGCTATTTATGCTTATTAATCCTGACCTAACCATATACCAAATTAAGGGCCTCGGAATAAGCTTTCCACCAATGTATGATATGCCTTAATTGGGATTAAGATGAGTAAGTTAGGCCCATTTAAGTGAAGGAATATCATGGACTGCGCACTGATCCGCGCCAGAGAACTCGTTACCCAATTTAGCCTTGATTTTGGCCTAATTTGACAATTATTGTGAAATCTGAAATTGTTGGTATCTTCCTTATCTTTATAGGGACAGCAAGATCACCAAAATCCGATATCTGTAGCTCTAGTTATGCTCTGCGCAAGGCAACAAGGTCAGGATGAGTGTAAAATTCGAAAATTAACAATGTTTAGAAATTAAGCCCAATAGTGTAAAAGCAAAAACAATGATTATAAAAGTTGTCTAATTTCCATCTCTCAATGGCATGTGCTGCTGTAAACTGCTATTTATGCTTATTAATCCTGACCTAACCCTAGACCAAATTAAGGGACTCTGAATAAGCTTTCCAACAAGGTAACATATGCCTTAATTGGGCTTAAGATGAGTAACTTTGGCCCATTTAAGTGAAGGAACATCATGGACTGCACACTGATCCGCGCCAGAGAAATCGAAACCCAATTTAGCCTTGATTTTGGCCTAATTTGGCAATTCTTGTGATTCCTGAAATTGTAGGTCTCCTCCTTATCTTTCTAGGGACAGCAAGATCACCAAAATCCGATATTTGTTGCTCTAGTTATGCTCTGCGCAAGACAACAAGGTCGGGATGAGTGAAAAATCCGAAAATTAACAATGTTTAGCAATTATGCCCAACAATGTAAAAGCAAAAATAATGATTGTAAAAGTGTCTAATTTTCGTCTCTCTCTGGCTTGTGCGGCTGTAAACTGCTATTTATGCTTATAAATCCTGACTTAACCCTAGACCAAATTAAGGGCCTCTGAATAAGCTTTCCAACAAGGTATCATCTGCCTTAATTGGGCTTCAGATGAGTAAGTTAGGCCCATTTAATTGATTGAATACCATTGATCGCGTGACCGATCCGCGCCGAGAGAACTCGGGACCCAATTTAGCCTTGATTTTGGCCTAATTTGACAATTCTTGGAAACCTGATATTGTAGGTCTTTTCCTAATCTTTCTAGGGACAGGAAGATCACCAAAATCCGATATTTGTAGCTCTAGTTATGCATGCGCAAGGCAACAAGGTCAGGATGAGTGAAAATTACGAAAATTAACAATGTTTAGCAATTAAGCCCAATAATGTAAAAGCAAAAACAATGATTGTTAAAGTTGTCTAATTATCGTCTCTCTCTGGCTTGTGCGGCTGTAAACTGCTATTTCTGCTTATTAATCTAGACCTAACCCTAGAACCAACTATGGACGTCCGAATAAGCTTTCCAACAAGGTATCATATGCCTTAATTGGGCTTAAGATGACTAAGTTAGGCCCATTTAAGTGAAGGAATATCAAGCACTGCGCACTGATTCGCGCCAGAGAACTCGGGACCCAATTTAGCCTTGATTATGGCCTAATTTGACAATTCTATTGAAACCTGAAATTGTAGGTCTCTTCCTTATCTTTCTAGGGACAACAATATCACCAAAATCCGATATTTGTTGCTTTAGTTATGCTCTGCGCAAGACAACAAGGTCAGGATGAGTGACAAATCCGAAAATTAACAATGTTTAACAATTAAGCCCAATAATGTAAAAGCAAAAAACAATGATTGTAAAAGTTGTCTAATTTTCGTCGCTCTCTGGGTTGTGCGGCTGGAAACTGCTATTTATGCTTATTAATCCGGACATAATCCTAAACCAAATTAATGGCCTCTGAATAAGCATTCCAACAAGGTATTATATGCCTTAATTGGGCTTAGGATGAGTAAGTGAGGCCCATTTAAGTGAAGGAACATCATGGACTGCGCACTGATCCGTGCCAGGGAACTCGGGACCCAATTTAGCCTTGATTTTGGCATAATTTGACAATATTTATGAATCCTGAAATTGTAGGTCTCTTCCTTATCTTTCTAGGGACAACAAGATCACCAAAATCCGATATCTGTAGCTCCAGTTATGCTCTTCGCAAGGCAACAAGGTCAGGATGATTGAAAAATCCGAAAATTAACAATGTTTAGTAATTAAGCCCAATTAAGACCAATAATGTAAAAGCAAAAACAATGATTGGAAAAGTTGTCTAATTTCCATCTGTCTCTGGCTTGTGCGGCTGTAAACTGCTATTTATGCTTGTTAATCTTGACCTTACCCAAGAGCAAATTAAGGGTCTCTGAATAAGCTTTCCAATAAGGTATCATATGCCTTAATTGGGCTTAAGATGAGTAAGTTAGGCCCAATTAAGTGAAGGAAACTCATGGACTGCGCACTGATCCGCGCCAGAGACCTCGAGACCCAATTTAGCCTTGATTTTGGCATAATTTGACAATTCTTGTGAAGCGTGAAATTGTAGGTCTCTTCCTTATCTTTCTCGGGATAGCAAGATCACCAAAATCCGATATCTGTCTCTCTAGTTATGTTCTGCGCAAGACAACAAGGTCAGGTTGAGTGAAAAATCCGAAAATTAACAATGTTTAGTAATTAAGGTCAATTATGCCCAATAATGTAAAAGCAAAAACAATGATTGTAAAAGTTGTCTAATTTTCGTTTCACTCTGGCTTGTGCGGCTGTAAACTACTATTTATGCTTATTAATCCTGACCTATCCCTAGACCAAATTAAGGGCCTCTGAATAAGCTTTCCAACAAGGTATCATATGCCTTAATTGGGCTTAAGATGAGTAAGTTAGGCCCATTTAAGTGAAGGAACATCATGTACTGCGCACTGATCCGCGCCAGAGAACTCGGGACACAATTTAGCCTTTATTTTGGCCTAATTTGACAATTCTTATGAAACATGAAATTATAGGTCTCTTCCTTACCTTTATAGGGACAGCATGATCACCAAAATTTGATATCTGTAGCTCCAGTTATGCTCGACGCAAGGCAACAAGGTCAGGATGAGTCAAAAATCCTAAAATTAACAATGTTTAGCAATTAAGCCCAATAATGTAAAAGCAAAAACAATGATTGTAAAAGTTGTCTAATTTCTGTCTCTCTCTGGCTTGTGCGGCTGTAAACTGCTATTTATGCTTATTAATCCTGACCTAACCCTAGACCAAATTAAGAGCGTCTGAATAAGCATTCCAACAAGGTGTCATATGCCTTAATTGGGCTTAAGATGAGTAAGTTAGGCCCATTTAAGTGAAGGAATATCTGGGACTGCATACTGATCCGCACCAGAGAACTCGGGACCCAATTTAGCTTGATTTTGGCCTAATTTGACAATTCTTGTGAAACCTGAAATTGTAGGTCTCTTCCTTATCTTTCTGGGGATAGCAAGATCGCCAAAATCCGATATCTGTTGCTCTAGTTATGCTCAAAGCAAGACAACAAGGTTTGGATGTGTGAAAAATCCTAAAATTAACAATGTTTAGCAATTAAGCCCAATAATGTAAAAGCAAAAATAATGATTATAAAAGTTGTCTAACTTTCGTCTCACTCTGGGTTGTGTGACTGTAAACTGCTATTTACGTTTATTAATCCTGACCTAACCCTATACCAAATTAAGGGCCTCTGAATAAGCTTCCCAACAAGGTATCATATGCCTTAATTGGGTTTAAGGTGAGTAAGTTAGGCCCATTCAAGTGAATGAACATCATGCATCGTGCCTTTATTCGCGCGCGCGGAGAACTCGGGACCCAATTTATCCTTGATTTTGGCATAATTTTACAATTCATTTGAAACCTGAAATTTAGGTCTCTTCCTTATCTTTCTAGGGACAACAAGATCACCAAAATCCGATATCTGTAGCTCTAGTTATGCTCTGCGCAAGCCAACAAGGTCAGGATGAGTGAAAAATCCGAAAATTAACAATGTTTAGTAATTAAGCCCAATAATGTAAAAGCAAAAAACAATGATTGTTAAAGTTGTCTAATTTTCGTCTATCTCTGGCTTGTGCGGCTGTAAACTTCTATTTCTGCTTATTAATCCAGACCTAACCCTAGAACCAATTAAGGGCGTCCGAATAAGCTTTCAAAGAAGGTATCATATGCCTTAATTGGACTTAAGATGACTAAGTTAGGCCCATTTAAGTGAAGGAATATCAAGCACTGTGCACTGATTCGCGCCAAAGAACTCGGGACCGAATTTAGCCTTGATTTTGGCCTAATTTGACAATTCTAGTGAAACCTGAAATTGTAGGTGTCTTCCTTATCTTTCTAGGGACAACAAGATCACCAAAATCCGATATTTGTTGCTATAGTTATGCTCTGCGCAAGACAACAAGGTCAGGATGAGGGAAAAATCCGAAAATTAACAATGTTTAACAATTAAGCCCAATAATGTAAAAGCAAAAACGATGATTGTAAAAGTTGTCTAATTTTCGTCGCTCTCTGGCTTGTGCGGCTGGAAACTGCTATTTATGCTTATTAATCCTGACCTAATCCTAGACCAAATTAATGGCCTCTGAATAAGCATTCCAACAAGGTATTATATGCCTTAATTGGGCTTAGGATGAGTAAGTTAGGCAAATTTAAGTGAAGGAACATCATGGACTGCGCACTGATCCGCCCCAGAGAACTCGGGACCCAATTTAGCCTTGAATTTGGCATAATTTGACAATTCTTGTGAAGCCTGAAATTGTAGGTCTATTCCTTATCTTTCTCGGGATAGCAAGATCACCAAAGTCCGATATCTGCAGCTCTAGTTATGCTCTGCGCAAGACAACAAGGTCTGGATGAGTAAAAAATCCTAAAATTAACCGGGACAGATTAGTCCTTCTGTCACAAATTAGTCCCTAACAATTTTTAAGTGATACCAGTAAAGTCCCTAAGAAACATGACCGTGAGCCAAATTAGTCCCTATTAACATGCACTACACATGATAGAAACACTACAAAATATGACAGAAGGACTAATCTGTCCCGGTAAACACATTCTTAAGGACCAACTGGATAGTTTTTTTTGGTTAGGGACTATTTCAGACCCGAGTGTTTTTCTCAGGGACCAAATTGGGGGTTTAGTCAATTAACAATGTTTAGTAATTAAGCCCAATAATGTAAAAGCAAAAACAATGATTGTAAAAGATATCTAATTTTTGTCTCTCTGGCTTGTGTGGCTGTAAACTGCTATTTATGCTTATTAATCTTGACCTAACCCTAGAACGAATTAAGGGCCTCTGAATAAGCTTTCCAACAAGGTATCATATGCCTTAATTGGGCTTAAGATGAGTAAGTTCGGCCCATTTAAGTGAAGGAACATCATGGACGGCACACTAATCCGCGCCAGAGAACTTGAGACCCAATTTAGCCTTGATTTTGGCATAATTTGACAATTCTTGTGAAACTTGAAATTGTAGGTTTCTTCCTTATCTTTATAGGGACAGTAAGATTGCCAAAATCCGATATCTGTAGCTCTAGTTATGCTCTGCGCAAGACAACAAGGTCAGGATGAGTGAAAAATCCGAAAATTAACAATGTTTAGTAATTAAGCCCAATTATGCCCAATAATGTAAAAGCAAAAACAATGATTGTAAAAGTTGTCTAATTTTCATTTCGCTCTGGCTTGTGCGGCTGTAAACTGCTATTTATGCTTATTAATCCTAGCCTAACCCTAGACCAAAATAAGGGCCTCTGAATAAGCTTTCCAACAAGGTATCATATGCCTTAATTGGGCTTAAGATGAGTAAGTTAGGCCCATTTAAGTGAAGGAACATCATGTACTGCGCACTGATCCGGGCCAGAGAACTCGGGACTCAATTTAGCCTTTGTTTTGGCCTAATTTAACAATTCTTGTGAAACATGAAATTGTAGTTCTCTTCCATACCTTTCTAGGGACAGCTCGATCACCAAAATTTGATATCTGTAGCTCTAGTTATGCTCGACGCAAGGCAACAAGGTCAGGATGAGTCAAAAATCCTAAAATTAACAATGTTTTGCAATTAAGCCCAATAATGTAAAAGCAAAAACAATGATTGTAAAAGTTGTCTAATTTCCGTCTCTCTCTGGCTTGTGCGGCTGTAAACTGCTATTTATGCTTATTAATCCTGACCTAACCCTAGACCAAATTATGGCCTTTGAATAAGCTCTCCAACAAGGTATCATATGCCTTAATTGGGCTTAAGATGAGTAAGTTAGGCCCATTTAAGTAAAGTAATATCTGGGACTGCATACTGATCCGCACCAGAGAACTCGGGACCCAATTTAGCTTGATTTTGGCTTAATTTGACAATTCTTGTGAAAGCTGAAATTGTAGGTCTCTTCCCTATCTTTCTGGGAATAGCAAGATCGCCAAAATCCGATATATGTTGCTCTAGTTATGCTCAAAGCTAGATAACAAGGTCTGGATGTGTGAAAAATAAGAAAATTAACAATGTTTAGTAATTAAGACCAATTAAGCCCAATAATGTAAAAGCAAAAACAATGATTGTAAAAGTTGTCTAACTTTCGTCTCACTCTGACTTGTGCGACTGTAAACTGCTATTTACATTTATTAATCCTGCCCTAACCCTAGAACAAATTAAGGGCCTCTGAATAAGCTTTCCTACAAGGTATCATATGCCTTAATTGGGTTTAAGGTGAGTAAGTTAGGCCCATTTAAGTGAAGGAACATCATGGACTGTGCACTGTTCCGCGCCAGAGAACTCTGGACCCAATTTATCCTTGATTTTTGCATAATTTGACAATTCTTGTGAAACCTGAAATTGTAGGTCTCTTCCTTATCTTTCTAGGGACAACAAGATCACCAAAATCTGATATCTGTAGCTCTAGTTATGATCTGCGCAAGCCAACAAGGTCAGGATAAGTGAAAAATCCGAAAATTAACAATGTTTAGTAATTAAGCCCAATAATGTACAAGCAAAAACAATGATTAGAAAAGTTGTCTAATTTCCGTCTCTCTCTGGCTTGTGCGACTGTAAACTGCTATTTATGCTTATTAATCCTGACCTAACCCTGGACCAAATTAAGGGCCTCTGAATAAGCTTTCCAACAAGGTATCATATGCCTTAATTGGGCTTAAGATGAGTAAGTTAGGCCCATTTAAGTGAAGGAACATCATGGACTGCGTACTGACCCGCGCCAGAGAACTCGGGACCCAATTTATCCTTGATTTTGAACTAATTTGACAATTCATGTGAAACCTGAAATTGTAGGTCTCTTCCTTATCTTTCTAGGGACAGCAAAATCACCAAAATCTGATATCTGTAACTCTAGTTATGCTCTGCGCAAGGCAACAAGGTCAGGATGAGAGAAAAATCCGAAAATAAACAATGTTTAGCAATTAAGCCCAATTAAGCCCAATAATGTAAAAGTAAAAACAATGATTGTAAAAGTTGTCTAATTTTGTCTCTATCTGGCTTGTGCGGTAGAGATCGCTATTAATGCTTATTAATCCTGACCTAACCCTAGACCAAATTAAGGGCCTCTGAATATCCAACAAGGTATCATATGCCTTAATTGGGCATAAGATGAGTAAGTTAGGCCCATTTAAGTGAAGGAACATGATGGACTGCGCACTGATCCGCGCCAGAGAACTTGTGACCCAATTTAGCCTTGATTTTGGCCCAATTTGACAATTCTTGGGAAACCTGAAATTGTAGGTCTCTTCCTTAACTTTCTAGGGACTGCAAGATAATCAAAATCCGATATCTATAGCTCTAGTTATGCTTTGTGCAAGCCAACAAGGTCAGGATGAGTGAAAAATCCAAAAATTAACAATGTTTAGCAATTAAGCCCAATTAAGCCCAATAATGTAAAAGCAAAAACAATGATTGTAAAAGTTGCTTAATTTCAGTCTCTCTCTGGCTTGTGCGGCTGTAAACTGCTATTTATGCTTATTAATACAGACCTAACCCTTGACCAAATTAAGGGCCTCTGAATAAGCATTCCAACAAGGTATCATATGCCTTAATTGGGCTTAAGATGAGTAAGTTAGGCCCATTTAAGTGAAGGAATATCATGGAGTGCGCAATGATCCGCGCCAGATAACTCGGAACCCAATTTAGCCTTGATTTTGGCCTAATTTGACAATTCTTGTGAAACCTGAAATTGAATGTCTCTTCCTTATCTTTCTAGGGACAGCAAGATCACCAAAATCTGATATCTGTAGCTCTAGTTATGCTCTGCGCAAGCCAACAAGGTCAGGATGGGTGAAAAATCCGAAAATTAACAATGTTTTGTAATGAAGCCCAATAAACCCCAATAATATAAAAGCAAAAACAATGATTGTAAAAGTTGTCTAATTTTCGTCTCTCACTGGCTTGTGCGGCTGTAAACTGCTATTTATGCTTACTAATCCTGACCTAACCCTAAACCAAATTAAGGGCCTCTGAATAAGCTTTCCAACAAGGTATCATATGCCTTAATTGGGCTTAAGATGAGTAAGTTAGGCCCATTTAAGTGAAGGAACATCATGGACTGTGTACTGTTCCGCGCCAGAGAACTAGGGATCCCATTTAGCCTTGATTTTGTCCTAAGTTGACAATTCTTGTGAAATCTGAAATTGTAGGCCTCTTCCTTATCTTTCTAGGGACAGCAAGATCACCAAAATCTGATATCTGTAGCTCTTGTTATGCTCTACGCAAGGCAACAAGGTCAGGATGAGTGAAAAAAACGAAAATTAACAATGTTCAGTAATTAAGCCCAATTAAGCCCAATAATGTAAAAGCAAAAACAATGATTGTAAAAGTTGTCTAATTTTCGTCTCTCACTGGCTTGTGCGGCTGTAAAATGCTATTTACGCTTATTAATCATGGCCTAACCCTAGACCAAATTAAGGGCCTCTGAATAAGCTTTCCAACAAGGTATCATATGCCTTAATTGGGCTTAAGATGAGTAAGTTAGGCCCATTTAAGTGAAGGAATATCATGGACTGCGCACGGATCCGCGCCAGAGAACTCGGTACCCAATTTAGCCTTTATTTTGGCCTAATTTTACAATTCTTGTGAAACATGAAATTGTGGGTCTTTTCCTTATCTTTATAGGGGCAGCAAGATCACAAAAATCCGATACCTGTAGCTATAGTTATGCTCTGCGCAAGCCAACAAGGTCAGGATGAGTGAAAAATCCGAAAATTAACAATGTTTAGTAATTAAGCCCAATAATGTAAAAGCAAAAACAATGATTGTAAAAGTTGTCTAATATTTTTCTCTCTCTGGCTTGTGCGGCTGTAAACTGCTATTTATGCTAAATAATCCTTACCTTACCCTAGACCAAATGAAGGGCCTCTGAATAAGCTTTCCAACAAGGTATCATATGCCTTAATTGGGCTTAAGATGAGTAAGTTAGTCCCATTTAAGTGAAGGAAAATTATGGACTGCACACTAATCAGCGCCAGAGAACTCGGGACCCAATTTAGCCTTGATTTTGGGATAATTTGACAATTCTTGTTAAACCTGAAATTGTAGGTCTCTTCCTTATCTTTCTAGGGACAGCAAGATCACCAAAATCTGATATCTGTAGCTCTAGTTATGCTCTGCGCAAGCCAACAAGGTCAGGATGAGTGAAAAATCCGAAAATTAACAATGTTTAGTAATAAAGCCCAATAATGTAAAAGCAAAAACAATGATTGTAAAAGTTGTCTAATTTTCGTCTCTCACTGGCTTGTGCGGCTGTAAACTGCTATTTATGCTTACTAATCCTAACCTAACCCTTGACCAAATTAAGGGCCTCTGAATAAGCTTTCCAACAAGGTATCATATGCCTTAATTGGGCTTAAGATGAGTAAGTTAGGCCCATTTAAGTGAAGGAATATCATGGACTGCGCACTGATCCGCGCCAGAGAACTCGGGACCCATTTTAGACTTGATTTTGGCATAAATTGGCAATTCTTGTGAAACCTGAAATTGTAGGTCTCTTCCTTATCTTTCTAGGGACAACAAGATCACCAAAATCCGATATCTGTAGCTCTTGTTATGCTCTGCGCAAGGCAACAAGGTCATGATGAGTGAAAAATACGAAAATTAACAATGTTCAGCAATTAAGCTCAATTAAGCACAATAATGTAAAAGCAAAAACAATGATTGGAAAAGTTGTCTAATTTCCGTCTTTCTCTGGCTTGTGCGGCTGTAAACTGCTATTTATGCTTATTAATCCTGTCTTAACCCTATACCAAATTAAGGGCCTCTGAATAAGCTTTCTAACAAGGTATCATATGCCTTAATTGGGCTTAAGATGAGTAAGTTAGGCCCATTTAAGTGAAGGAACATCATGGACTCCGCACTGATCCGCGCCAGAGAACTCGGGTCCCAATTTAGCCTTGAGTTTGGCCTAATTTGACAATTCTTGTTCTACCTGAAATTGTAGGTCTCTTCCTTATCTTTCTAGGGACAGCAAGATCACCAAAATACGATATCTGTAGCTCTAGTTATGCTCTGAGCAAGACAACAAGGTCAGGAAGAGTGAAAAATTCGAAAATTAACAATGTTTAGTAATTAAGCACAATAATGTAAAATAAAAAACAATGATTGTAAAATTTGTCTAATTTTGGTCTCTCTCGGGCTTGTGAGGCAGTAAACTGCTATTTATGCTTATTAATCCTGACCTAACCCTAGACCAAATTAAGGGCCTCTGAATAAGCTTTGCAACAAGGTATCATATGCCTTAATTGGGCTAAAGATGAGTAACTTAGGCCCATTTATGTGAAGGAACATCATGGACTGCGCACTGACCCGTGCCAGAGAACTCGGGACCCAAGTAACCTTGATTTTGTCCTAATTTGACAATTCTTGTGAAACCTGAAATTGTAGGTCTCTTCCTTATCTTTCTAGGGACAACAAGATCACCAAAATCCGATATCTGTAGCTCTTGTTATGCTCTGCGCAAGGCAACAAGGTCAGGATGAGTGAAAAATCCGAAAATTAACAATGTTTAGCAATTAAGCCCAATTAAGCCCAATAATATAAAAGCAAAAACAATGATTGTAAAAGTTGTCTTATTTCCGTCTCTATCTGGCTTGTGCGGCTGTAAACTGCTATTTATGCCAACTAATCCTGACATAACCCTAGACCAAATTAAGGGCCTCTGAATAAGCATTCCAACAAGGTATCATATGCCTTAATTGGGCTTAAGATGAGTAAGTTAGGCCCATTTAAGTGAAGGAATATCATGGACTCTGCACTGATCCGCGCCAGAGAACTCGGGACCTAATTTAGTCTTGATTTTGGCCTAATTTGATAATTCTTGTGAAATCTGAAATTGTAGGACTCTTCCTTATCTTTCGAGGGACAGCAAGATCACCAAAATCCGATATCTGTGGGTCTAGTTATGCTCTGCCCAAGACAACAAGGTCAGGAGAGTGAAAAATCCAAAAATTAACAATGTTTAGTAATTAAGCCCAATAATGTAAAAGCAAAAACAATGATTGTAAAAGTTGTCTAATTTTTGTCTCTCTCTGGCTTGTGAGGCTGTAAACTGCTATTTATGCTTATTAATCCTGACCTAACCCTAGACAAAATTAAGGGCCTCTGAATAAGCTTTCCAACAAGGTACCATATGCCTTAATTGGGCTTAAGATGAGTAAGTTAGGCCCATTTAAGTGAAGGAATATCATGGACTGAGCACTTTTCCACGCCAGAGAACTCGGGACCCAATTTATCCTTTATTTTGGCATAATTTGACAATTCTTGTGAAACCTGAAATTGTAGGTCTCTTCCTTATCTTTCTAGGGACAACAAGATCACCAAAATCCGATATCTGTAGCTCTTGTTATGCACTGCGCAAGGCAACAAGGTCAGGATGAGTGAAAAATCCGAAAATTAACAATGTTTAGCAATTAAGCCCAATTAAGCACAATAATGTAAAAGCAAAAACAATGATTGTAAAAGTTGTATAATTTCCGTCTCTATCTGGCTTGTGCGGCTGTAAACTACTATTTATGCTTATTAATCCTGACCTAACCCTGAACCAAATTAAGGGCTTCTGAATAAGCTTTCCAACAAGGTATCATATGCCTTAATTGGGCTTAAGATGAGTAAGTTAGGCCCATTTAAGTGAAGGAACATCATGGACCGCGCACTGTTCCGCGCCAGAGAACTCGGGTCCCAATTTAGCCTTGATTTTGTCCTAAGTTGACAATTCTTGTGAAATCTGAAATTGTAGGTCTCTTCCTTATCTTTCAAGGGACAACAAGATCACCAAAATCTGATATCTGTAGCTCTTGTTATGCTCTGTGCAATGCAACAAGGTCAGGATGAGTGAAAAAAACGAAAATTAACAATGTTCAGTAATTAAGCCCAATTAAGTCCAATAATGTAAAAGCAAAAACAATGATTGTAAAAGTTGTCTAATTTTCGTCTCTCACTGGCTTGTGCGGCTGTAAAATTCTATTTACGCTTATTAATCCTGGCCTAACCCTAGACCAAATTAAGGGCCTCTGAATAAGCTTTCCAACAAGGTATCATATGCCTTAATTGGGCTTAAGATGAGTAAGTTAGGCCCATTTAAGTGAAGGAATATCATGGACTGCGCACTGATCAGCGCCAGAGAACTAGGTACCCAATTTACCCTTGATTTTGGCCTGATTTGACAATTCTTGTGAAACATGAAATTGTGGGATTTTTCCTTATCTTTCAAGGGACAACTAGATCACAAAAATCCAATATCTGTAGCTCTAGTTATGCTCTGCGCAAGCCAACAAGGTCAGGATGAGTGAAAAATCCGAAAATTAACAATGTTTAGTAATTAAGCCCAATTAAGCCTAATAATGTAAAAGCAAAAACAATGATTGTAAAAGTTGTCTAATTTTTTTCTCTCTCTGGCTTGTGCGGCTGTAAACTGCTATTTATGCTAATTAATCCTTACCTAACCCTAGACCAAATGAAGGGCCTCTGAATAAGCTTTCCAACAAGGTATCATATGCCTTAATTGGGCATAAGATGAGTAAGTTAGTCCCATTTAAGTGAAGGAAAATTATGGACTGCACACTAATCCGCGCCAGAGAACTCGGGACCCAATTTAGCCTTGATTTTGGGATAATTTGACAATTCTTGTGAAACCTGAAATTGTAGGTCTCTTCCTTATCTTTCTAGGGACTGCACGATCACCAAAATCTGATATCTGTAGCTCTAGTTATGCTCTGCGCAAGCCAACAAGGTCAGGATGAGTGAAAAATCCGAAAATTAACAATGTTTAGTAATTAAGCCCAATAAAGCCTAATAATGTAAAAGCAAAAACAATGATTGTAAAAGTTGTCTAATTTTCGTCTCTCACTGGCTTGTGCGGCTGTAAACTGCTATTTATGCTTACTAATCCTGACCTAACCCTAGACCAAATTAAGGGCCTCTGAATAAGCTTTCCAACAAGGTATCATATGCCTTAATTGGGCTTAAGATGAGTAAGTTAGGTCCATTTAAGTGAAGGAATATCATGGACTGCGCACTGATCCGCGCCAGAGAACTCGGGACCCATTTTAGACTTGATTTTGGCATAATTTGGCAATTCTTGTGACACCTGAAATTGTACGTCTCTTCCTTATCTTTCTAGGGACAACAAGATCACCAAAATAAGATATCTGTAGCTCTTGTTATGCTCTGCGCAAGGCAACAAGGTCAGGATGAGTGAAAAATTCAAAAATTAACAATGTTTAGCAATTAAGCCCAATTAAGCCCAATAATATAAAAGCAAAAACAATGATTGTAAAAGTTGTCTTATTTCCGTCTCTATCTGGCTTGTGCGGCTGTAAACTGCTATTTATGCCTACTAATCCTGACCTAACCTTAGACCAAATTAAGGGCCTCTGAATAAGCATTCCAACAAGGTATCATATGCCTTAATTGGGCTTAAGATGAGTAAGTTAGGCCCATTTAAGTGAAGGAATATCATGGACTTCGATCGATCCGTGCCAGAGAACTCTGGACCTAATTTAGTCTTGATTTTGGCCTAATTTGATAATTCTTGTGAGATCTGAAATTGTAGGTCTCTTCCTTATCTTTCGAGGGACAGCAAGATCACCAAAATCCGATATCTGTAGCTCTAGTTATGCTCTGCCCAAGACAACAAGGTCAGGAGAGTGAAAAATCCAAAAATTAACAATGTTTAGTAATTAAGCCCAATAATGTAAAAGCAAAAACAATGATTGTAAAAGTTGCCTAATTTTTGTCTCTCTCTGGCTTGTGAGGCTGTAAACTACTATTTATGCTTATTAATCCTGACCTAACCCTAGGCAAAATTAAGGTCCTCTGAATAAGCTTTCCAACAAGGTACCATATGCCTTAATTGGCCTTAAGATGAGTAAGTTAGGCCCATTTAAGTGAAGGAATATCATGGACTGTGCACTGTTCCGCCCCAGAGAACTCGGGACCCAATTTATCCTTTATTTTGGCATAATTTGACAATTCTTGTGAAACCTGAAATGTAGGTCTCTTCCTTATCTTTCTAGGGACAACAAGATCACCAAAATCCGATATCTGTAGCTCTTGTTATGCTCTGCGCAAGGCAACAAGGTCAGGATGAGTGAAAAATCCGAAAATTAACAATGTTTAGCAATTAAGCCCAATTAAGCACAATAATGTAAAAGCAAAAACAATGATTGTAAAAGTTGTATAATTTCCGTCTCTATCTGGCTTGTGCGGCTGTAAACTACTATTTATGCTTATTAATCCTGACCTAACCCTGAACCAAATTAAGGGCATCTGAATAAGCTTTCCAACAAGGTATCATATTCCTTAATTGGGCTTAAGATGAGTAAGTTAGGCCCATTTAAGTGAAGGAACATCATGGACCGCGCACTGTTCCGCGCCAGAGAACTCGGGACCCAATTTAGCCTTGATTTTGTCCTAAGTTGACAATTCTTGTGAAATCTGAAATTGTAGGTCTCTTCCTTATCTTTCTAGGGACAGTAAGATCAGCAAAATCTGATATCTGTAGCTCTTGTTATGCTCTGTGCAATGCTACAAGGTCAGGATGAGTGAAAAAAACGAAAATTAACAATGTTCAGTAATTAAGCCCAATTAAGACCAATAATGTAAAAGCAAAAACAATGATTGTAAAAGTTGTCTACTTTTCATCTCTCACTGGCTTGGGCGGCTGTAAAATGCTATTTACGCTTATTAATCCTGGCCTTACCCTAGACCAAATTAAGGGCCTCTGAATAAGCTTTCCAACAAGGTATCATATGCCTTAATTGGGCTTAAGATGAGTAAGTTAGGCCCATTTAAGTGAAGGAATATCATGGACTGCGCACTGATCCGCGCCAGAGAACTCGGTACCCAATTTACCCTTGATTTTGGCCTAATTTGACAATTCTTGTGAAACATGAAATTGTGGGACTTTTCCTTATCTTTCTAGGGACAGCAAGATCACAAAAATCCAATATCTGTAGCTCTAGTTATGCTCTGCGCAAGCCAACAAGGTCAGGATGAGTGAAAAATCCGAAAATTAACAATGTTTAGTAATTAAGCCCAATTAAGCCCAATAATGTAAAAGCAAAAACAAGGATTATAAAAGTTGTCTAATTTTTTTCTCTCTCTGGCTTGTGCGGCTGTAAACTGCTATTTATGCTAATTAATCCTTACCTAACCCTAGACCAAATGAAGGGCCTCTGAATAAGCTTTCCAACAAGGTATCATATGCCTTAATTGGGCTTAAGATGAGTAAGTTAATCCCATTTAAATGAAGGAAAATTATGGACCGCACACTAATCCGCGCCAGAGAACTCGGGACCCAATTTAGCCTTGATTTTGGGATAATTTGACAATTCTTGTGAAACCTGAAATTGTAGGTCTCTTCCTTATCTTTCTAGGGACAGCAAGATCACCAAAATCTGATATCTGAAGCTCTAGTTATGCTCTGCGCAAGCCAACAAGGTCAGGATGAGTGAAAAATCCGAAAATTAACAATGTTTAGTAATTAAGCCCAATAATGCCTAATAATGTAAAAGCAAAAACAATGATTGTAAAAGTTGTCAAATTTTCGTCTCTAACTGGCTTGTGCGGCTGTAAACTGCTATTTATGCTTACTAATCCTGACCTAACCCTATACCAAATTAAGGGTCTCTGAATAAGCTTTCCAACAAGGTATCATATGCCTTAATTGGGCTTAAGATGAGTATGTTAGGCCCATTTAAGTGAAGGAATATCATGGACTGCGCACTGATCCGCGTCAGAGAACTCGGGACCCATTTTAGACTTGATTTTGGCATAACTTGGCAATTCTTGTGAAACCTGAAATTGTAGGTCTCTTCCTTATCTTTCTAGGGACAACGAGATCACCAAAATCCGATATCTGTAGCTCTTGTTATGCTCTGCGCAAGGCAACAAGGTCATGATGAGTGAAAAATACGAAAATTAACAATGTTCAGCAATTAAGCTCAATTAAGCACAATAATGTAAAAGCAAAAACAATGATTGGAAAAGTTGTCTAATTTTCGTCTTTCTCTGGCTTGTGCGGCTGTAAACTGCTATTTATGCTTTTTAATCCCGACCTAACCCTAGGCCAAATTAAGGGCCTCTGAATAAGCTTTCCAACAAGGTATCATATGACTTAATTGGTTTTACAGCCGCACAAGCCAGAGAGAGAAGGAAATTAGACAACTTTTACAATAACTGTTTTTGGTTTTACATTTTTGGGCTTAATTGGGCTTAATTGCTAAACATTGTTAATTTTCGGATTTTTCACTCTTCCGGACCTTGTTGCCTTGCGCAGAGCATAACTAGAGCTACAGATTTCGGATTTTGGTGATCTTGCTGTCCCTATAAAGATAAGGAAGAGACCTACAATTTCAGGTTCACAGGAAATTGGCCCTTAATTTGATACCTTGTTGGAAAGCTTATTCAGAGGTCCTTAATTTGGAATAGGGTTAGGTCAGGATTAAAAGGCATAATTAGCAGTTTACAGCCGACCTAGCTAGAGAGAGAAGGAAATTAGACAACTTTTACAATCATTGTTTTTGGTTTTACATTATTGGGCTTAATTGGACTGAATTGCTAAACATTGTTAATTTTCGGATTTTTCACTCTTCCTGACCTGTTGCCTTGCGCAGAGCATAACTAGAGCTACAGATTTCGGATTTTGGGGATCTTGCTGTCCCTAGAAAGATAAGGAAGAGACCCACAATTTCATATTTCCAAAGAATTATCAAATTAGGCAAAAATCAAGGCTAAATTGGATCTCGAGTTCTCTAGCACGGATCAGTGCGCAGTCCATGATGTTCCTTCACTTAAATGGGCCTAACTTACTAATATTAAGCCCAATTAAGGCATATGATACCTTGTTGGAAAGCTTATTCAAATGCCCTTAATTTGGTCTAGGGTTAGGTCAGCATTAATAAGCATAAATAGAAGTTTACGGCCGCACAAGCCAGAGAGAGAAGGAAATTAGACAACTTTTACAATCATTGTTTTTGGTTTTACATTATTGGGCTTAATTACTAAACATAGTTAATTTTCGGATTTTTCACTCATCCGGTCTTGTTGAAATGCGCAGAGTATAACTAGAGCTACAGATATCGGATTTTGGTGATCTTGCTGTCCCTAGAAAGATAAGGAAGAGCCCTACAATTTCAGGTGACACAAGAATTGTCAAATTAGACCAAGATCAAGGCTAAATTGGGTCCCGAGTTCTCGGCGCGGATCGGTCTGCATCCATGATGTTCCTTCACTTAAATGGGCCTAACTTACTCATTTTAAGCCCAATTAAGGCATATGATACCTTGTTGGAAAGCTTATTCGGAGGCCCTTGGACCTAATTGGGCCGATTGTCCCGAACTGCCCAATTGTAATTCTTTGGTCCTAATGGAGCCCAAGTGGACTTGTTTGATCCTAATGGAGCCCAAATGAACTTGTTTTATCCTAATACAGCCCAAATTGACTTGTGTGATCCTACTAGAGCCCAAATGGACTTGTTTGATCCTAATAGAGCCCAAATGGACTTGTTTGATCCTAGTGGAGCCCAAATGGACTTTTTAGGTCATATAAGACCTAATTGGGCCAATTTGTACTTTTTTGGTCCTAATGGAGCCCAAATGGATTTGTTTGATCCTAATAGAGCCCCAACGGACTTGTTTGATCCTAATAGAGCCCATATGGACTTGTTAGGTCATAAAGGACCTAACTGGGCCAATTTGTACTACTTTGGTCCTAATGGAGCCCAAATGGACTGTTTTGATCCTGATAGAGCCCAAATGGACTTTTTAGGTCATAAAGGACCTAACTGGGTCAATTTGTACTTATTTGGTCCTATTGGAGCCCAAATGGACTTGTGTGATCCTAGTAGAGCCCAAATGGACTTGTTTGATCCTAATAGAGCCCAAATTGACTTTTTAGGTCATATAGGACCTAACTGGGCCAACTTGTACTTCTTTGGTCCTAATGGAGCCCCAATGGACTTGTTAGGTCATAGGATCAAACAAGTCCTAATAGAGCCCAAATGGACTTGTTTGATCCTAATGGAGCCCAAATGGACTTGTTTGATCCTACTCGAGCCCAATCGGACCTTTTAGTTCATATAGGACCTAACTGGGCCAATTTGTACTTCTTTGGTCCTATTGGAGCCCAAATGGACTTGTTTGATCCTAATAGAGCCCAAATGGACGTGTTAGGTCATAAAGGACCTAACTGGGCCAATTTGTACTTCTTTGGTCCTATTGGAGCCCAAATGGACTTGTTTGATCCTAATAGAGTACAAATGGACTTTTTAGGTCAAAAAGGACCTAACTGGGCCAATTTGTACTTCTTTGAACCTATTGGAGCCCAAATGGACTTGTTTGATCCTAATAGAGCCCAAATGGACTTTTTAGGTCATATAGGACCTAACTGGGCCAATTTGTACTTCTTTGGTCCTAATGGAGCCCAAATGGACTTGTTTGACCCTAATAGAGCCCAAATGGACTTTTTGGGTCAGATAGGACCCTAATGGACATTTTAGGTCATATAGGACCTAACCGGGTCAATTCGTACTTCTTTGGTCCTATTGGAGCCCAAATGGACTTGTTTGACTCTAATAGAGCCCAAATGGACTTTTTAGGTCATATAGGAACTAACTGGGCCAATTTGAACTTCTTTGGTCCTATTGGAGCCCAAATGGACTTGTTTGATCCTAATAGATCCCAAATGGACTTTTTAGGTCATATAGGACCTAACTGGGCCAATTTGTACTTCTTTGGTCCTATTGGAGCCCAAATGGACTTGTTAGATCCTAATAGAGCCCAAATGGACTTTTTAGGTCATATAGGACCTAACTGGGCCAATTTGTACTTCTTTGGTCCTAATGGAGGCCAAATGAACTTGTTAGAACCTAGTAGAGCCCAAATGGACTTGTTAGGTCATAATGGACCTAACTGGGCCAATTTGTACTTCTTTGGTCCTATTGGAGCCCAAATGGACTTGTTTGATCCTAATAGAGCCCAAATGGACTTTTTAGGTCATATAGGACCTAACAGGGCCAATTTGTACTTCTTTGGTCCAAATGGAGCCCAAATGGACTTGGTTGACCCTAATAGAGCCCAACTGGACATTTTAGGTCATAAAGGACCTAACTGTGCCAATTTGTACTTCTTTGGTCCTATTGGTGCCCAAATGGACTTGTTTGATCCTAATAGAGCCCAAATGGACTTGTTTGATCCTAATAGATCCAAAATGAACTTTTTAGGTCATATAGGACCTAACTATGCCAATTTGTACTTCTTTGGTCCTATTGGAGCCCAAATGGACTTGTTTGATCCTAATAGAGCCAAAATGCACTTTTTAGTCATATAGGACCTAAATGGGCCAATTTGTACTTCTTTAGTCCTAATGAAGGCCAAATGTACTTGTTTGATCCTAATAGAGTCCCAATGGACTTGTTTGATCCTAATAGAGCCCATATGGACTTGTTAGGTCATAAAAGACCTAACTAGGCCAATTTGTACTTCTTTGGTCCTAATGGAGCCCAAATGCACTTGTTTGTTCCTAATAGAGCCAAAATACACTTTTTAGGTCATATAGGACCTAATCTGGGCCCTTTTGTACTTCTTTGGTCCTAATGGAGCCCAAATGGACTTGTCTGACCCTAATAGAGCCCAACTGGACATTTTAGGTCATAAAGGACCTAACTGTGCCAATTTGTACTTCTTTGGTCCTATTGGAGCCCAAATGGACTTGTTTGATCCTAATAGAGCCCAAATGGACTTTTTAGGTCATATAGGACCTAACTGGGCCAATTTTTACTTCTTTGGTCCTAATGGTGCCCAAATGGACTTGCTTGACCCTAATAGAGCCCAAATGGACTTTTTAGGTCATATAGGACCTAACTGGACATTTTAGGTCATATAGGACCTAACTGGGCCAATTTGTACTTCTTTGGTCCTATTGGAGCCCAAATGGACTTGTTTGACCCTAATAGAGCCCAAATGGACTTTTTAGGTCATATAGGACCAAACTGGGCCAATTTGTACTTCTTTGGTCCTAATGGAACCCAAATGGACTTGTTTGACCCTAATAGAGCCCAACTGGACATTTTAGGTCATAAAGGACCTAACAGTACCAATTTGTACTTCTTTGGTCCAAATGGGGCACAAATGGACTTGTTTGATCCTAATAGAGCCCAAATGGACTTGTGTGATCCTAGTAGAGCCCAAATGGCCTTGTTAGGTCATAAAGGACCTAACTGGGCCAATTTGTACTTCTTTGGTCCTAATGGAGCCCAAATGGACTTGTTTGATCCTAGTAGAGCCCAAATGGACTTGTCAGGTCATAAAGGACCTAAATGGGCCAATTTGTACTTCTTTGGTCCTATTATAGCCCAAATGGACTTGTTTGATCCTAATAGAGCAAAAATACACTTTTTAGGTCATATAGGACTTAACTGGGCCAATTTGTACTTCTTTGGTCCTATTGTAGCCCAAATGGACTTGTTTGATCCTAATAGAGTACAAATGGACTTTTTAGGTCAAATAGGACCCTAATGGGCCAATTTGTACTTCATTGCACCTATTGGAGCCCAAATGGACTTGTTTGATCCTAATAGAGCCCAAATGGACTTTTTAGGTCATATAGGACCTAACTGGGCCAATTTTTACTTCTTTGGTCCTAATGGTGCCCAAATGGACTTGTTTGACCCTAATAGAGCCCAAATGGACTTTTTAGGTCATATAGGACCTAACTGGACATTTTAGGTCATATAGGACCTAACTGGGCCAATTTGTACTTCTTTGGTCCTATTGGAGCCCAAATGGACTTGTTTGACCCTAATAGAGCCCAAATGGACTTTTAGGTCATATAGGACCTAACGGGGCCAATTCGTACTTCTTTGGCCCCTATTGGAGCCCAAATGGACTTGTTTTATCCTAATAGAGCCCAAAAGGACATTTTAGGTCATATAGGACCTAACTGGGCCAATTTTTACTTCTTTGGTCCTAATGGAGCCCAAATGGACTTGTTTGACCCTAATAGAGCCCAAATGGACTTGTTTGATCCTAATAGAGCCCAAATGAACTTGTTAGGTCATAAAGGACCTAACTGGGCCAATTTGTACTTCTTTGGTCCAATTGGAGCCCAAATGGACTTTTTTGATCCTAACAGAGTCCAAATGGACTTTTTAGGTCATATAGGACCTAACTGGGCCAATTTATACTTCTTTGGTCCTAATGGAACCCAAATGGACTTGTTTGACCCTAATATAGCCCAAATGGACTATTTAGGTCATATAGCACCTAACTGGGCCAATTTGTACATATTTGGTCCTAATGGAGCCCAAATGGACTTGTTTGACCCTAATAGAGCCCAAATGGACTTGTTTGATCCTAATAGAGCCCATATGGACTTGTTAGGTCATCAAGGACCTAACTGGGCCAATTTGTACTTCTTTGGTCCTATTGGAGCCCAAATGCACTTGTTTGATCCTAATAGAGCCAAAATGCACTTTTTAGTCTTATAGGACCTAAGTGGGCCAATTTGTACTTCTTTGGTCCAAATGGAGGCCAAATGTACTTGTTTGATCCTAATAGTGCCCCAAAGGACTTGTTTGATCCTAATAGAGCCCATATGGACTTGTTAGGTCATAAAGGACCTAATGGGCCAATTTGTACTTCTTTGGTCCTAATGGAGCCCAAATGCACTTGTTTGTTCCTAATAGAGCCAAAATGCACTTTTTACGTCATATAGGACCTAACTGGGCCAATATGTACTTCTTTGCTCTGTTGGAGCCCAAAATGGACTTGTTTGATCCTAATAGAGCCAAAATACACTTTTTAGGTCATATAGGACCTAACTGTGCCAATTTTTACTTCTTTGGTCCACTTGGAGCCCAAATGGACTTGTTTGATCCTAATAGAGCCCAAATGGACTTTTTAGGTCATATAGGACCTAACTGGGCCAATTTGTACTTCTTTGGTCCTAATGGAGCCCAAATGGACTTGTTTGACCCTAAGAGAGCCCAACTGGACATTTTTGGTCATAAAGGACCTAACTGTGCCAATTTGTACTTCTTTGGTCCTATTGGAGCCCAAATAGACTTGTTTGATCCTAATAGAGCCCAAATGGACTTTTTAGGTCATATAGGACCTAATTGGGCCAATTTGTACTTCTTTGGTCCTAATGGAGTCCAAATGAACTTGTTCGATCCTAGTAGAGCCCAAATGGACTTGTTAGGTCATAAAGGACCTAACTGGGTCAATTTGTACTTCTTTGGTCCTATTGGAGCCCAAATGGACTTGTTTGATCCTAATAGAGCCCAAATGGACTTTTTAGGTCATATAGGACCTAACTGGGCCAATTTGTACTTCTTTGATCCAAATGGAGCCCAAATGGACTTGGTTGACCCTAATAGAGCCCAACTGGACATTTTAGGTCATAAAGGACCTAACTGTGCCAATTTGTACTTCTTTGGTCCTATTGGAGCCCAAATAGACTTGTTTGATCCTAATAGAGCCCAAATGGACTTTTTAGGTCATATAGGACCTAACTGGGCCAATTTTTACTTCTTTGGTCCTAATGGTGCCCAAATGGACTTGTTTGACCCTAATAGAGCCCAAATGGACTTTTTAGGTCATATAGGACCTAACTGGACATTTTAGGTCATATAGGACCTAACTGGGCCAATTTGTACTTCTTTGGTCCTATTGGAGCCCAAATGGACTTGTTTGACCCTAATAGAGCCCAAATGGACTTTTTATGTCATATAGGACCTAACTGGGCCAATTTGTACTTCTTTGGTCCTAATGGAACCCAAATGGACTTGTTTGACCCTAATAGAGCCCAACTGGACATTTTAGGTCATAAAGGACCTAACAGTACCAATTTGTACTTCTTTGGTCCAAATGGGGCACAAATGGAATTGTTTGATCCTAATAGAGCCCAAATGGACTTGTGTGATCCTAGTATAGCCCAAATGGCCTTGCTAGGTCATAAAGGACCTAACTGGGCCAATTTGTACTTCTTTGGTCCTAATGGAGCCCAAATGGACTTGTTTGATCCTAGTAGAGCCCAAATGGACTTGTCAGGTCATAAAGGACCTAAATGGGCCAATTTGTACTTCTTTGGTCCTATTGGAGCCCAAATGGACTTGTTTTATCCTAATAGAGCCAAAATGCACTTGTTAGGTCATATAGGACCTAACTGGGCCAATTTGTACTTCTTTGATCCTATTGGAGCCCAGATGGACTTGTTTCATCCTAATACAGTACAAATGGACTTTTTAGGTCAAATAGGACCTAACTGGGCCAATTTGTATTTCTTTGGTCCTATTGGAGCCCAAATGGACTTGTTTGATCCTAATAGAGCCCAAATGGACATTTTAGGTCATATAGGACCTAACTGGGCCAATTTGTACTTCTTTGGTCCTATTGGAGCCCAAATGGACTTGTTTGATCCTAATAGAGCCCAAATGGACTTTTTAGGTCATATAGGACCCTAACTGGACATTTTAGGTCATATAGGACCTAACTGGGCCAATTTGTACTTCTTTGGTCCTATTGGAGCCCAAATGGACTTGTTTGATCCTAATAGAGCCCAAATGGACTTTTTAGGTCATATAGGACCTAACTGGGCCAATTTGTACTTCTTTGGCGCTATTGGAGCCCAAATGGACTTGTTTTATCCTAATAGAGCCCAAAAGGACATTTTAGGTCATATAGGACCTAACTGGGCCAATTTTTACTTCTTTGGTCCTAATGGAGCCCAAATGGACTTGTTTGACCCTAATAGAGCCCAAATGGACTTGTTTGATCCTAATAGAGCCCAAATGAACTTGTTAGGTCATAAAGGACCTAACTGGGCCAATTTGTACTTCTTTGGTCCTATTGGAGCCCAAATGGACTTGTTTGACCCTAATAGAGCCCAAATGGACTTTTTTGGTCATATAGGACCTAACTGGGTCAATTTGTACTTCTTTGGTCCTATTGGAGCCCAAATGGCCTTGTTTCATCCTAATAGAGCCCAAATGGACTTTTTAGGTCATATAGGACCTAACTGGGCCAATTTGTACTTCTTTGGTCCTAATGGAGCCCAAATGGACTTGTTTGACCCTAATAGAGCCCAAATGGACTTGTTTGATCCTAATAGAGCCCAAATGGACTTGTTAGGTCATAAAGGACCTAACTGGGCCAATTTGTACTTCTTTGGTCCTATTGGAGCCCAAATGGACTTGTTTGATCCTAATAGAGCCAAAATGCACTTTTTAGTCTTATAGGACCTAAGTGGGCCAATTTGTACTTCTTTGGTCAAAATGGAGGCCAAATGTACTTGTTTGATCCTAATAGTGCCCCAAAGGACTTGTTTGATCCTAATAGAGCCCATATGGACTTGTTAGGTCATAAAGGACCTAACTGGGCCAATTTGTACTTCTTTGGTCCTAATGGAGCCCCAAATGCACTTGTTTGTTCCTAATAGAGCCAAAATGCACTTTTACGTCATATAGGACCTAACTGGGCCAATATGACTTCTTTGCTCCTGTTGGAGCCCAAATGGACTTGTTTGATCCTAATAGAGCCAAAATACACTTTTAGGTCATATAGGACCTAACTGTGCCAATTTTTACTTCTTTGGTCCAATTGGAGCCCAAATGGACTTGTTTGATCCTAATAGAGCCCAAATGGACTTTTTAGGTCATATAGGACCTAACTGGGCCAATTTGTACTTCTTTGGTCCTAATGGAGCCCAAATGGACTTGTTTGACCCTAATAGAGCACAAATGGACTTTTTTGGTCATAAAGGACCTAATCGTGCCAATTTGTACTTCTTTGATCCTATTGGACCCCAAATAGACTTGTTAGATCATAATAGAGCCCAAATGGACTTTCTAGGTCATTTAGGACCTAACTGGGCCAATTTGTACTTCTTTCGTTCTAATGGAGCCCAAATGGACTTGTTTGACCCTAATAGAGCCCAAATGGACTTTTTAGGTCTTATAGGAACTAACTGGGCCAACTTGTACTTCTTTGGTCCTAATAGAGCCCAAATGGACTTGATAGGTCATAGGATCAAACAAGTCCTAATAGAGCCCAAATGGACTTGTTTGATCCTAATAGAGCCCCAAATGGACTTGTTTGATCCTAGTAGAGCCCAACTGGACATTTTAGGTCATATAGGACCTAATCTGGGCCAATTTGTACTTCTTTGGTCCTAATGGAGTCCAAATGAACTTGTTCGATCCTAGTAGAGCCCAAATGGACTTGTTAGGTCATAAAGGACCTAACTGGGTCAATTGTACTTTTTGGTCCTATTGGAGTCCAAATGGACTTGTTGGATCCTAATAGAGCCAAAATACACTTTTTAGGTCATATAGGACCTAACTGGGCCAATTTGTGCTTCTTTGGTCCTATTGCAGCCCAAATGGACTTGTTTGATCCTAATAGAGCCAAAATACAGTTTTTAGGTCATATAGGACCTAACTGTGAAAATTTGTACTTCTTTGGTCCTATTGGAGCCCAAATGGACTTGTTTGATCCTAATAGAGCCCAAATGGACTTTTTAGGTCATATAGGACCTAACTGGGCCAATTTGTACTTCTTTGGTCCTAATGGAGCCCAAATGGACTTGTTTGACCCTAATAGAGCCCAACTGGACATTTTAGGTCATAAAGGACCTAACTGTGCCAATTTGTACTTCTTTGGTCCTATTGAGCCCAAATGGACTTGTTTGATCATAATAGAGCCCAAATGGACTTTCTAGGTCATTTAGGACCCTAACTGGGCCAATTTGTACTTCTTTCGTTCCTAATGGAGCCCAAATGGACTTGTTTGACCCTAATAGAGCCCAAATGGACTTTTTAGGTCATATAGGACATAACTAGGCCAACTTGTACTTCTTTGGTCCTAATAGAGCCCAAATGGACTTGTTAGGTCATAGGATCAAACAAGTCCTAATAGAGCCCAAATGGACTTGTTTGATCCTAATAGAGCCCAAATGGACTTGTTTGATCCTAGTAGAGCCCAACTAGACATTTTAGGTCATATAGGACCTAATTGGGCCAATTTGTACTTCTATGGTCCTATTGGAGTCCAAATGGACTTGTTTGATCCTAATAGAGCCCAAATGGACTTGTTAGGTCATAAAGGACCTAACTGGGCCAATCTGTATTTCTTTGGTCCTATTGGAGCCCAAATGGACTTGTTTGATCCTAATAGGCTACAAATGGACTTTTTAGGTCAAAGAGGACCTAACTGGGCCAATTTGTACTTCTTTGAACCTATTGGAGTCCAAATGGACTTGTTTGATCCTAATAGAACCCAAATGGACTTTTTAGGTCATATAGGACCTAACTGGGTCAATTTGTATTTCTTTGGTTCTAATGGAGCCCAAATGGACTTGTTTGATCCTAATAGAGCCCAAATGGACTTGTTTGATCCTAGTAGACCCCAACTGGACATTTTAGGTCATATAGGACCTAACTGGCCCAATTTGTACTTCTTTGGTCCTATTGGAGCCCAAATGGACTTGTTTGATCCTAATAGGCTACAAATGGACTTTTTAGGTCAAAGAGGACCTAACTGGCCCAATTTGTACTTCTTTGGTCCTATTGGAGCCCAAATGGACTTGTTTGATCCTAATAGAGCCCAAATGGACTTGTTTGATCCTAGTAGATACCAACTGGACATTTTAAGTCATATTGGACTTAACTGGGCCAATTTGTACTTCTTTGGTCCTATTGGAGCCGAAATGGACTTCTTTGAACCTATTGGAGCCCAAATGGACTTGTTTGATCCTAATAGAGCCCAACTGGACATTTAGAGTCATATTGGACCTAACTGGGCCAATTTGTACTTCTTTGGTCCTATTGGAGCCCAAATGGACTTGTTTGATCCTAATAGATCCCAAATGGACTTGTTAGGTCATATATGACCTAAGTGGGCCAATTTGTACTTCTTTGGTCCCAATGGAGCCCAAATGGACTTGTTCGACCTAATAGAGCCCAAATGGACTTTTTAGGGTCATATAGGACCTAACTGGACACTTTAGGTCATATAGGACCTATCTGGGTCAATTTGTACTTCTTTAGTCCTATTGGAGCCCAAATGGACTTGTTTGACTCTAATAGAGCCCAAATGGACTTTTTAGGTCATATAGGACCTAACTGGGCCAATTTGGACTTCTTTGGTCCTTTTGGAGCCCAAATGTACTTGTTTGATCCTAATAGAGCCCAAATGGACTTCTTAGGTCATATAGGACCTAACTGGGCCAATTTGTACTTCTTTGGTCCTAATGGAGCCCAAATGGACTTTTGACCCTAATAGAGCCCAAACGGACTTGTTTTGATCCTAATAGAGCCCAAATGGACTTGTTAGGTCATAAAGGACCTAACTGGACCAATTTGTACTTCTTTGGTCCTATTGGACCCAAATGGACTTGTTTGATCTTAATAGAGCCCAAATGGACTTTTTAGGTCATATAGGACCTAACTGGGTCAATTTGTACTTCTTTGGTCCTAATGGAGTCCAAATGAACTTGTTCGATCCTAGTAGAGCCCAAATGGACTTGTTAGGTCAGAAAGTACCTAACTGGGTCAATTTGTACTTCTTTGGTCCTATTGGAGTCCAAATGGACTTGTTGGATCCTAATAGAGGCAAAATACACTTTTTAGGTCATATAGGACCTAATCAGGCCAATTGTGCTTCTTTGGTCCTATTGCTGCCCAAATGGTATGTTTTGATCCTAATAGAGCCCAAATGGACATTTTTTGGTCATATAGGACCTAACTGGGTCAATTTGTACTTCTTTGGTCCTAATGGAGCCCAAATGGACTTGTTTGACCCTAATAGAGCCCAACTGGACATTTTAGGTCATAAAGGACCTAACTGTGCCAATTTGTACTTCTTTGGTCCTAATAGAGGCCAAATGGACTTGTTAGGTCATAGGATCAAACAAGTCCTAATAGACACCAAATGGACTTGTTTGATCCTAATAGAGCCCAAATGGACTTGTTTGATCCTAGAGACCCCAATTGGACATTTTAGGTCATATGGGACCTAACTGGCCCAATTTGTACTTCTTTGGTCCCATTGGAGCCCCAATGGACTTGTTTGATCCTCATGGCCCAAATGGACTGTTTGATCCTAGTAGGCCCAACTGGACATTTTAAGTCATATTGGACCCAACTGGGCCAATTTTGTACTTCTTTGGTCCTATTGGAGCCCAAATGGACTTGTTTGATCCTAATAGATCCCAAATGGACTTGTTAGGTCGTAAAGGACCTAACTGGGCCAATTTGTACTTATTTGGTCCTATTAGAGCCCAAATGGACTTGTTTGATCCTAATAGAGTACAAATGGACTTTTTAGGTCAAAGAGGACCTAACTGAGCCAATTTGTACTTCTTTGAACCTATTGGAGCCCAAATGGACTTGTTTGATCCTAATAGAGCCCAACTGGACATTTAAGGTCATATTGGACCTAACTGGGCCAATTTGTACTTCTTTGGTCCTATTGGAGCCCAAATGGACTTGTTTGATCCTAATAGATCCCGAATGGACTTGTTAGGTCATATATGACCTAACTGGGCCAATTTGTACTTCTTTGGTCCTAATGGAGCCCAAATGGACTTGTTCGACCCTAATAGAGCACAAATGGACTTTTTAGGTCATATAGGACCTAACTGGGTCAATTTGTACTTCGTTAGTCCTATTGGAGCCCAAATGGGCTTGTTTGACTCTAATAGAGCCCAAATGGACTTTTTAGGTCATATAGGACCTAACTGGGCCAATTTGTACTTCTTTGGTCCTATTGGAGCCCAAATGGACTTGTTTGATCCTAATAGAGCCCAAATGGACTTTTTAGGTTATATAGACCTAACTGGGCCAATTTGTACTTCTTTGGTCCTAATGGAGCCCAAATGGACTTTTTTGACCCTAATAGAGCCCAAACGGACTTGTTTGATCCTAATAGAGCCCAAATGGACATGTTAGGTCATAAAGGACCTAACTGGGCCAATTTGTACTTCTTTGGTCCTATTGGAGCCCAAATGGACTTGTTTGATCCTAATAGAGCCCAAATGAACTTTTTAGGTCATATAGGACCTAACTGGGCCAATTTGTACTTCTTTGGTTCTAATGGAGTCCAAATGAACTTGTTCGATCCTAGTAGAGCCCAACTGGACGTGTTAGGTCATAAAGGACCTAACTGGGTCTATTTGTACTTCTTTGGTCCTATTGGAGTCCAAATGGACTTGTTGGATCCTAATAGAGTCAAAATACACTTTTAGGTCATATAGGACCTAACTGGGCCAATTTGTGCTTCTTTGGTCCTATTGGAGCCCAAATGGACTTGTTTGATCCTAATAGAGCCCAAATGGACTTTTTAGGTCATATAGGACCTAACTGGGCCAATTTGTACTTCTTTGGTCCTAATGGAGCCAAAATGGACTTGTTTGACCCTAATAGAGCCCAACTGGACATTTTAGATCATAAAGGACCTAATCGTATAATTTGTACTTCTTTGGTCCTATTGGAGCCCAAATGGACTTGTTTGATCCTAATAGAGCCCAGAATGGACTTGTTTGATCCTAATAGATCCAAAATGCACTTTTAGTTCATATAGGACCTAACTGTGCCAATTTGTACTTGATTGGTCCTATTGGAGCCCAAATGGACTTGTTTGATCCTAATAGAGCCCAAATGGACTTTTTAGGTCATATAGGACCTAACTTGGCCAATTTGTACTTCTTTGGTCCTAATGGAGCCCAAAT
>JAUPTC010000013.1:7068237-7102230 GCA_030762895.1 Sophora flavescens
GGACCTATTTGGAACAATTTGTACTTCTTTGGTCCTAATGGAGCCCAAATGGACTTGTTTGATCCTAATAGAGCCCAAATGGACTTTTGGGTCATATAGGACCTAAATGGGCCAATTTGTACTTCTTTGGTCCTATTGGAGTCCATATGGACTTGTTTGAGCCCAATTAAGGCCAAAATGCACTTTTTAGGTCATATAGGACCTATTTGGACCAATTTGTACTTCTTTGGTCCTAATGGAGCCCAAATGGACTTGTTTGATCCTAATAGAGCCCAAATGGACTTTTTAGGTCATATAGGACCAAACTGGGCCAATTTGTACTTCTTTGGTCCTATTGGAGTCCATATGGACTTGTTGGAGCCCAATTAAGGCCAAAATGCACTTTTTAGGTCATATAGGACCTATTTGGACCAATTTGTACTTCTTTTGTCCTATTGGAGCCCAAATGGACTTGTGTGATCCTAATAGAGCCCAAATGGACTTTTTAGGTCATATAGGACCTAACTGGGCCCATTTGTATTTCTTTGGTCCTAATGGAGCCCAAATGGACTTGTTTGATCCTAATAGAGCCCAAATGGACTTTTTAGGTCATATAGGACCTAACTGGGCCAATTTGTACTTCTTTGGTCCTATTGGAGCCCAAATGGACTTGTTTGATCCTAATAGAGCCAAAATGGACTTTTTGGGTCATATAGGACCTAACTGGGCCAATTTGTAAATCTTTGGTCCTAATAGAGCCCAAAGGGACTTGTTTGATCCTAATAGAGCCCAAATTGACTTTTTAGTCCATATAGGACCTAACTGGGCCAATTTGTACTTCTTTGGTCCTAATAGAGCCCAAATGGACTTGTTAGGTCATAGGATCAAACAAGTCCTAATAGAGGCCAAATTGACTTGTTTGACCCTAATAGAGCCCAAATGGACTTTTTAGGTCATATAGGACCAAACTGGGCCAATTTGTACTTCTTTGGTCCTATTGGAGTCCATATGGACTTGTTTGAGCCCAATTAAGGCCAAAATGCACTTTTTAGGTCATATAGGACCTATTTGGACCAATTTGTACTTCTTTGGTCCTAATGGAGCCCAAATGGACTTGTTTGATCCTAATAGAGCCCAAATGGACTTTTTGGGTCATATAGGACCTAAATGGGCCAATTTGTACTTCTTTGGTCCTATTGGAGTCCATATGGACTTGTTTGAGCCCAATTAAGGCCAAAATGCACTTTTTAGGTCATATAGGACCTATTTGGACCAATTTGTACTTCTTTGGTCCTAATGGAGCCCAAATGGACTTGTTTGATCCTAATAGAGCCCAAATGGACTTTTTAGGTCATATAGGACCTAAATGGGCCAATTTGTACTTCTTTGGTCCTATTGGAGCCCAAATGGACTTGTTTGAGCCCAATTAAGGGCAAAATGCACTTTTTAGGTCATATAGGTCCTAACTGGGCCAATTTGTACTTCTTTGGTCCTATTGGAGCCCAAATGGACTTGTTTCATCCTAATAGAGCCCAAATGGACTTTTTAGGTCATATAGGATCTAACTGGGCCAATTTGTACTTCTTTGGTCCTATTGGAGCCCAATTGGACTTGTTTGATCCTAATAGAGCACAAATGGACTATTTAGGTCAAATAGGACTTAACTGTGCCAATTTGTACTTCTTTGGTCCTATTGGAGCCCAAATGGACTTGTTTGATCCTAATAGAGCCCAAATGGACTGTTTAGGTCATATAGGACCTAACTAGGCCAATTTGTACTTCTTTGGTCCTAATAGAGCCCAAATGGAATAGTTAGGTCATAGGATCAAACAAGTCCTAATAGAGCCCAAATGGACTTGTTTGATTCTAATAGAGCGCAAATGGACTTGTTTGATTCTATAAGAGCCCAACTGGACATTTTAGGTCATATAGGACCTAACTGGGCCAATTTTTACTTCTTTGGTCCTATTGGAGCCCAAATGGACTTTTTTGTTCCTAATAGAGCCCAAATGGACTTGTAAGGTCATATAGGACCTAACTGGGCCAATTTGTACTTCTTTGGTCCAATTGGATCCCGAATGGACTGGTTTGATCCTAATAGAGCCAAAATGCACTTTTTAGGTCATATAGGACCTAACTGGACCAATTTGTACTTCTTTGGACCTAATGGAGCCCAAATGGACTTGTTTGACCCTAGTAGACCCAAAGAAGTACAATTGGGCCGATCGGGGCAATGGGCCCAATTAGGTCCTAACAAGTCGATTTGGGCTTTATTAGGATCAAACAAGTCCATTTGGGCTCTATTAGGATCAAACAAGTCCATTTGGGCTCCATTAGGACCAAAGAAGTATAAATTGGCCCAGTTAGGTCCTATATGACCTAAAAAGTCCATTTGGGCTCTATTAGGATCAAACAAGTCCATTTGGGCTCCAATAGGACCAAAGAAGTACAAATTGGAACAGTTAGGTCCTTTATGACCTATAAAGTCCATTTGGTCTCTATTAGGATCAAACAAGTCCATTTGGGCACTATTAGGGTCAAACAAGTCCATTTGGGCTCCATTAGGACCAAAGAAGTACAACATGGCCCCGTTAGGTCCTATATGACCTAAAAAGTCCATTTGGGCTCTATTAGGATCAACCAAGTCCATTTGGGCTCCAATAGGACCAAAGAAGTACAAATTGGCCCAGTTAGGTCCTATATGACCTAAAAAGTCCATTTTTGGGCTCTATTAGGATCAAACCAGTCCATTTGGGCTGCAATAGGACAAAGAAGTACAAATTGGCCCAGTTAGGTCCTATATGACCTAAAAAGTGCATTTTGGCTCTATTAGTATCAAACAAGTCCATTTGGGCTCCAATAGGACCAAAGAAGTTCAAATTGTCCCAGTTAGGTCCTATATGACCTAAAAAGTCCATTTGGGCTCTATTAGGATCAAACAAATCCATTTGGGCTCCAATAGCACCAAAGAAGTACAAATTGGCCCAGTTAGGTCCTATATGACCTAAAATATCCAGTTGGGCTCTATTAGGATCAAACAAGTCCATTTGGGCTCCAATAGGACCAAAGAAGTACAAATTGGCCCAGTTAGGTCCTATATGACCTAAAAAGTGACCAAAGAAGTACAAATTGGCCCAGTTAGGTCCTATATGACCTGAAAAGTCCATTAGGACCTATTAGGATCAAACAAGTCCATTTGGGCTCCAATAAGACAAAAGAAGTACAAATTGGCACAGTTAGGTCCTTTATGACCTAACAAGTCCATTTGGGCTCTATTAGGATCAAACAAGTCCATTTGGGCTCTATTCGGGTAAAAAAAGTCCATTTGGGCTCCATTAGGACCAAAGAAGTACAAATTGGCATAGTTAGGTCCTTTATGAACTAACAAGTCCATTTGGGCTCTATTAGGATCAAACAAGTCCATTTGGGCTCCATTAGGGTCAAACAAGTCCATTTGGGCTCTAATAGGACCAAAGAAGTACAAATTGGCCCAGTTAGGTCCTATATGACCTAAAAAGTGCATTTTGGCTCAATTAGGATCAAACAAGTCCATTTGGGCTCCAATAGGACCAAAGAGGTACAAATTGGCACAGTTAGGTCCTTTATGACCTAACAAGTCCATTTGCGCTCCAATAGGACCAAAGATGTACAAATTGGCCCAGTTAGGTCCTATATGACCTAAAAAGTCCATTTGGGCTCTATTAGGATCAAACAAGTCCATTTGGGCTCCAATAGGACCAAAGAAGTACAAATTGGCCCAGTTAGGTCCTATATGACCTAAAATGTCCAGTTGGGCTCTATTAAGATCAAACAAGTCCATTTGGGCTCCAGTAGGACCAAAGAAGTACAAATTGTCCCAGTTAGGTCCTATATGACCTAAAATGTCCAGTTGGGCTCTATTAAGATCAAACAAGTCCATTTGGGCTCCAATAGGACCAAAGAAGTACAAATTGGCACAGCGCACTGATCCGCGCCAGAGTACTCGGGACCCAATTTAGCCTTGATTTTGGCCTAATTTAACAAATCTTGTGCCACATTAAATTGTAGGTCTCTTCCTTATCCTTCTAGGGACAACAAGATCACCAAAATCCGATATCTGTAGCTATATTTATGCTCTACGCAAGGCAACAAGGTCAGGATGAGTGAAAAATCCGAACTAGAGAGTGGGCCTAATGGAGCCCAAATGGACTTGTTTGAACCTAATAGAGCCCAACTGGACATCTTAGGTCATATAGGACCTAACTTGGCCAATTTGTACTTCTTTGGTCCTATTGGAGCCCAAATGGGCTTTTTTGATCCTAATAGAGCCCAACTGGACATTTTAGGTCATATAGGACCTAACTGGGCCAATTTGTACTTCTTTGGTCCTATTGTAGCCCAAATGGACTTGTTTGATCCTAATGGAGCCCAAATGGACTTTTTAGGTAATATAGGACCTAACAGGGCCAATTTGTACTTCTTTGGTCCTATTGGACCCCAAATGGACTTGTATGATCCTAATAGAGCCCAAATGGACATTTTAGATTATATAGGACCTAACAGGGCCAATTTGTACATCTTTGGTCCTATTGGAGCCCAAATCGACTAGTTTGATCCTAATAGAGCCAAAATGCACTTTATAGGTCATATAGGACCTAACTGGGCCAATTTGTACTTCTTTGGTCCTATTGGAGCCCAAATGGACTTGTTTGATCCTAATAGAGCACAAATGGACTTTTTAGGTCAAATAGGACCTAACTGGGCCAATTTGTACTTCTTTGAACCTATTGGAGCCCAAATGGACTTGTTTGATCGTAATAGAGCCCAAATGGACTTTTTAGGTCATATAGGACCTAACTGGGCCATTTTGAACTTCTTTGGTCCTATTGGAGCTCAAATGGACTTTTTTGATCCTAATAGAGCCCAACTGGACATTTTAGGTCATTTAGGACCTAACTGGGCCAATTTGTACTTCTTTGGTCCTATTGGAGCCCAAATGGACTTGTTTGATCATAATAGAGCCAAAATGCACTTTTTAGGTCATATAGGACCTAACTGTGCCAATTTGTACTTCTTTGGTCCTATTGGAGCCCAAATGGACTTGTTTGATCCTAATAGAGCCCAAATGGACGTTTTAGGTCATAAAGGACCTAACTGGGCCAATTTGTACTTCTTTGGTCCTAATGGAGCCCAAATGGACTTGTTTGAACCAAATAGAGCCCAAATGGACTTGTTTGATCCTAATAGAGCCAAAATGCACTTTTTAGGTCATATAGGACCTAACTGGGCCAATTTGTACTTCTTTGGTCCTAATGGAGGCCAAATGGACTTGTTTGATCCAAATAGAGCCCCAATGGACTTGTTGGATCCTAGAAGAGCCCAAATGGACTGGTTTTATCCTAATAGAGCCCAAATGCTTTTGTTTGATGCTAGTGGAGCCCAAATGGATTTTTTAGGTCATATAGGACCTAATTGGGACAATTTGGACTTTTTTGGTCCTAATGGAGCCCAAATGGACTTGTTTGATCCTAATAGAGCCCCAATGGACTAGTTTGATCCTAATAGAGCCCTTATAGACTTGTTAGGTCATAAACGACCTAACTGGGAGAATTTGTACTTCTTTGGTCCTAATGGAGCCCAAATGGACCTGTTTGATCCTAATAGAGCCCAAATGGACTTTTTAGGTCATATAGGACCTAACTGGGCCAATTTATACTTCTTTGGTCCTATTGGAGCCCAAATGGATTTTTTTTATCCTATTAGAGCCCAACTGGACATTTTAGGTCACATAGGACCTAACTGGGCCAATTTGTACTTCTTTGGTCCCATTGGAGCCCAAATGGACTTGTTTGATCCTAATGGAGCCCAAATGGACTTTTTAGGTCATCCAATTTGTACTTCTTTGGTCCTATTGGAGCCCAAATGGACTTGTATGATCCTTATAGAGCCAAAATGCACTTTTTAGGTCATATAGGACCTAACTGGGCCAATTTGTACTTCTTTTGTCCTATTGGAGCCTAAATGGACTTGTTTGAGCCCAATTAAGGCCAAAATGCACTTTTTAAGTCATATAGGACCTAACTGGGCCAATTTGTAATTCTTTGATCCTATTGGAGCCCAAATGGACTTGTGTGATCCTAATAGAGCCCAAATGGACTTTTTAGGTTATATAGGACCTAACAGGGCAAATTTGTACTTCTTTGGTCCTAATGGGGCCCAAATGGACTTGTTTGATCCTAATAGAGCCAAAATGGACTTTTTAGGTCATATAGGACCTATCTGGGCCAATTTGTACTTCTTTGGTCCTATTGGAGCCCAAATGGACTTGTTTGATCCTAATAGAGCCCAAATGGACTTTTTAGGTCATTTAGGACCTAACTGGGCCAATTTGTACTTCTTTGGTCCTATTGGAGCCCAAATGGACTTGTTTGATCCTAATAGAGCACAAATGGACTTTTTAGGTCATATAGGACCTAACTAGCTCAATTTGTACTTCTTTGATCCTATTGGAGTCCAAATGGACTTGTTTGATCCTAATAGGTCCTAATGGACTTTTTAGGTCATATAGGACCTAACTGGGCCAATTTGAACTTCTTTGGTCCTATTGGAGCCCAAATGGACTTGTTAGGTCATAAAGGACATAACTGGGCCAATTTGTACTTCTTAGGTCCTATTGGAGCCCAAATGGACTTGTTTCATCCTAATAGAGCCCAAATGGACTTGTTAGGTCATAAAGGACCTAACTGTGCCAATTTGTACTTCTTTGGTCCTATTGGAGCCCAAATGGACTTGTTTGATCCTAATAGAGCCCAAATGGACTTTTTAGGTCATATAGGACCTAACTAGGCCAATTATTACTTCTTTGGTCCTATTGGAGCCCAAATGGACATGTTTGATCCTAATAGGTCGTAATGGACTTTTTAGGTCATATAGGACCTAACTGGGCCAATTTGAACTTCATTGGTCCAAATGGAGTACAAATGGACTTTGTTTGATCCTAATAGAGCCCAAATGGACTTTTTAGGTCATATAGGACCTAACTGGGCCAATTTGTACTTCTTTGGTCCTATTGGAGCTCAAATGGACTTGTTTGATCTTAATAGAGCCAAAATGCACTTTTTAGGTCATATAGGACCTAACTGTGCCAATTTGTACTTCTTTGGTCCTATTGGAGGGCAAATGGACTTGTTTGATCCTAATAGAGCCCCAATGGACTTGTTTGATCCTAATAGAGCCCAAATGGACTTGTTAGGTCATAAAGGACATAACTGGGCCAATTTGTACTTCTTTGGTCCTATTGGAGCCGAAATGGACTTGTTTGATCCTAATAGAGCCCAAATGGACTTTTTTGGTCATATAGGACCTAACTGGGCCAATTTGTACTTCTTTGGTCATAATGGAGCCCAAATGGACTTGTTTGACCCTAATAGAGCCCAACTGGACATTTTAGGTCAAAAAGGACCTAACTGTGCCAATTTGCACTTCTTTGGTCCTATTGGAGCCCAAATGGACTTGTTTGACCCTAATAGAGCCCAAATTCACTTGTTTGTCCCTAATAGAGCCAAAATGCACATTTTCGGTCATATAGGACCTAACTGTGCCAATTTGTACTTCTTTGGTCCTATTGGAGCCCAAATGGACTTTTTAGGTCATATAGGACCTAACTGGGCCAATTTGTACTTCTTTGGTCCTATTGAAGCCCAAAAGGACTTGTTTGAGCCCAAAAAAGGCCAAAATACACTTTTTAGGTCATATAGGACCTAACTGGGCCAATTTGTACTTCTTTGGTCCTATTGGAGCCCAAATGGACTTGTTTGATCCTAATAGAGCCAAAATGCACTTTTTAGGTCATATAGGACCAAACTGGGCTAATTTGTACTTCTTTGGTCCTATTGGAGCCCAAATGGACTTGTTTGATCCTAATAGAGCCCAAATGGACTTTTTAGGTCATATAGGACCTAACTAGGTTAATTTGTACTTCTTTGGCCCTATTGGAGCCCAAATGGACTTGTTTGATACTAATAGGTCCTAATGGACTTTTTAGGTCTTATAGGACCTAACTGGGCCAATTTGTACTTCTTTGGTCCTATTGGAGCCCAAATGGACGTGTTAGGTCATAAAGGACCTAACTGGGCCAATTTGTACTTCTTTGGTCCTATTGGAGCCCAAATGGACTTGTTTGATCCTAACAGAGCCCAAATGGACTTGTTAGGTCATAAAGGACCTAACTGTGCCAATTTGTACTTCTTTGGTCCTATTGGAGCCCAAATGGACTTGTTTGATCCTAATAGAGCCCAAATGGACTCTTTAGGTCATATAGGACCTAACTAGGCCAATTTGTACTTCTTTGGTCCTATTGGAGCCCAAATAGACTTGTTTGATCCTAATAGGTCCTAATGGACATTTTAGGTCATATAGGACCAAACTGGGCCAATTTATACTTCTTTGGTCCAAATGGAGTACAAATGGACTTTGTTTTATCCAAATAGAGCCCAAAAGGACTTTTTAGGTCATATAGGACTTAACTGGGCTAATTTGTACTTATTAGGTCCTATTGGAGCTCAAATGGACTTGTTTGATCTTAATAGAGCCAAAATGCACTTTTTAGGTCATAGAGGACGTAACTGGGCCAATTTGTACTTCTTTGGTCCTATTGGAGGCCAAATGGACTTGTTTGATCCTAATAGCGCCCAATGGACTTGTTTGATCCTAATAGAGCCCAAATGGACTTGTTAGGTCATAAAGGACCTAACTGGGCCAATTTGTACTTCTTTGGTCCTATTGGAGACCAAATGGACTTGTTTGATCATAATAGAGCCCAAATGGACTTTTTAAGTCATATAGGACCTAACTGGGCCAATTTGTATTTCTTTGGTCCTAATGGAGCCCAAATGGACTTGTTTGATCCTAATAGAGCACACATGGACTTTTTAGGTCATATAGGACCTAACTGGGCCAATTTGTACTTCTTTGGTCCTATTGGAGCCCAAATGGACTTGTTTGATCCTAATAGAGCCAAAATGGACTTTTTGGGTCATATAGGACCTAACTGGGCCAATTTGTAAATCTTTGGTCCTAATAGAGCCCAAATGGACTTGTTTGATCCTAATAGAGCCCAAATGGACTTTTTAGTCCATATAGGACCTAACTGGGTCAATTTGTACTTCTTTGGTCCTAATAGAGCCCAAATGGACTTGTTAGGTCATAGGATCAAACAAGTCCTAATAGAGGCCAAATTGACTTGTTTGACCCTAATAGAGCCCAAATGGACTTTTTAGGTCATATAGGACCAAACTGGGTCAATTTGTACTTCTTTGGTCCTATTGGAGTCCATATGGACTTGTTTGAGCCCAATTAAGGCCAAAATGCACTTTTTAGGTCATATAGGACCTATTTGGACCAATTTGTACTTCTTTGGTCCTATAGGAGCCCAAATGGACTTGTTTGATCCTAATAGAGCCCAAATGGACTTTTTAGGTCATATAGGACCTAACTGGGCCAATTTGTACTTCTTTGGCCTATTGGAGCCCAAATGGACTTGTTTGAGCCCAATTAAGGGCAAAATGCACTTTTTAGGTCATATAGGTCCTAACTGGGCCAATTTGTACTTCTTTGGTCCTATTAGAGCGCAAATGGACTTGTTTCATCCTAATAGAGCCCAAATGGACTTTTTAGGTCATATAGGACCTAACTGGGCCAATTTGTACTTCTTTGGTCCTATTGGAGGCCAATTGGACTTGTTTGATCCTAATAGAGCACAAATGGACTATTTAGGTCAAATAGGACCTAATTGTGCCAATTTGTACTTCTTTGGTCCTATTGGAGCCCAAATGGACTTGTTTGATCCTAATAGAGCCCAAATGGACTGTTTAGGTCATATAGGACCTAACTAGGTCAATTTGTACTTCTTTGGTCCTAATAGAGCCCAAATGGAATAGTTAGGTCATAGGATCAAACAAGTCCTAATAGAGCCCAAATGGACTTGTTTGATCCTAATAGAGCCCAAATGGACTTGTTTGATTTTAGAAGAGCCCAACTGGACATTTTAGGGCATATAGGACCTAACAGGGCCAATTTTTACTTCTTTGGTCCTATTGGAGCCCAAATGGACTTGTTTGTTCCTAATAGAGCCCAAATGGACTTTTTGGACCTAATTGGGCCAATTTCCCCGAATGGCCCAATTGTAATTCTTTGAACCTAATAGAGCCGAAATGGTCTTTTTAGGTCATATAGGACCTAACTGGGCCTATTTGTACTTCTTAGGTCCTATTGGAGCCCAAAAGGACTTGTTTGAGCACAATAAAGGCCAAAATGCACTTTTTAGGTCATATAGGACCTAACTGGGCGAATTTGTACTTCTTTGGTCCTATTGGACCCCAAATGGACTTGTTTGATCCTAATAGAGCCAAAATACCCTTTTTAGGTCATATAGGACCAAACTGGGCCAATTTGTACTTCTTTGGTCCTATTGGAGCCCAAATGGACTTGTTTGATCCTAATAGAGCCCAAATGGACTTTTTAGGTCATATAGGACCTAACTGGGCCAATTTGTACTTCTTTGGTCCGATTGGAGCCCAAATGGACTGGTTTGATCCTAATAGAGCCATAATGCACTTTTTAGGTCATATTGGACCTACCTAGGTCAATTTGTACTTCTTTGGTCCTATCGGAGCCTAAATGGACTTGTTTGATCCTAATAGAGCCCAAATGGACTTTTTAGGTCATATAGGACCTAACTGGGACAATTTGTATTTCTTTGGTCCTAATGGAGCCCAAATGGACTTGTTTGACCCTAATAGAGCCCAAATGGACTTGTTTGATCCTAATAGAGCCCAAATGGACTTGTAAGGTCATAAAGGACATAACTATGCCAATTTGTACTTCTTTGGTCGTATTGGAGCCCAAATGGACTTGTTTGATCCTAATAGAGCCCAAGTGGACTTTTTAGGTCATATAGGACCTAACTAGGCCAATTTGTACTTCTTTGGTCCTATTGGAGCCCAAATAGACTTGTTTGATCCTAATAGGTCCTAATGTACTTTTTAGGTCATATAGGACCTAACTGGGCCAATTTGTACTTCTTCGGTCCAAATGGAGTACAAATGGACTTTGTTTGATCCTAATAGAGCCCAAATGGACTTTTTAGGTCATATAGGACCTAACTGGGCCAATTTGTACTTCTTTGGTCCTATTGGAGCTCAAATGGACTTGTTTGATCTTAATAGAGCCAAAATGCACTTTTTAGGTCATATAGGGCCTAACGGGGCCAATTTGTACTTCTTTGGTCCTATTGGAGGGTAAATGGACTTGTTTGATCCTAATAGAGCCCCAACGGACTTGTTTGATCCTAATAGAGCCCAAATGGACTTGTTAGGTCATAAAGGACATAACTGGGTCAATTTGTACTTCTTTGGTCCTATTGGAGCCCAAATGGACTTGTTTGATCCTAATAGAGCCCAAATGGACTTTTTAGGTCATATAAGACCTAACTGGGACAATTTGTATTTCTTTGGTCCTAATGGAGCCGAAATGGACTAGTTTGACCCTAATAGAGCCCAAATGGACTTGTTTGATCCTAATAGAGCCCAAATGGACTTTTTAGGTCATGTAAGACCTAACTGGGCCAATTTGTACTTCTTTGGTCCTATTGGAGCCCAAATGGACTTGTTAGGTCATAAAGGACCTAACTGGGCCAATTTGTGCTTCTTAGGTCCTATTGGAGCCCAAATGGACTTGTTTGATCCTAATAGAGCCCAAATGGACTTGGTAGGTCATAAAGGACCTAACAGTGCCAATTTGTACTTCTTTGGTCCTATTGGAGCCCAAATGGACTTGTTTGATCATAATAGAGCCCAAATGGACTTTTTAGGTCATATAGGACCTAACTAGGCCAATTTGTAATTCTTTTGGTCCTATTGGAGCCCAAATAGACTTGTTTGATCCTAATAGGTCCTAATGGACATTTTAGGTCATATAGGACCTAACTGGGCCAATTTATACTTCTTTGGTCCAAATGGAGTACAAATGGACTTTGTTTTATCCTAATAGAGCCCAAATGGACTTTTTAGGTCATATAGGACCTAACTGGGCCAATTTGTACTTCTTTGGTCCTATTGGAGCTCAAATGGACTTGTTTGATCTTAATAGAGCCAAAATGCACTTTTTAGGTCATATAGGACCTAACGGGGCCAATTTGTACTTCTTTGGTCCTATTGGAGGGTAAATGGACTTGTTTGATCCTAATAGAGCCCCAACGGACTTGTTTGATCCTAATAGAGCCCAAATGGACTTGTTAGGTCATAAGGGACATAACTTGGCCAATTTGTACTTCTTTGGTCCTATTGGAGCCCAAATGGACTTGTTTGATCCTAATAGAGCCCAAATGGACTTTTTAGGTCATATAGGACCTAACTGGGCCAATTTGTACTTCTTTGGTCCTATTGGAGCCCAAATGGACTGTTTAGGTCATATAGGACCTTACTAGGCCAATTTGTACTTCTTTGGTCCTAATAGAGCCCAAATGGACTGGTTAGGTCATAGGATCAAACAAGTCCTAATAGAGCCCAAATAGACTTGTTTGATCCTAATAGAGCCCAAATGGATTTTTTAGGTCATATAGGACCTAACTGGGCCAATTTGTACTTCTTTGGTTCTAATGGAGCCCAAATGGACTTGTTTGATCCTAATAGAGCCCAAATGGACTTTTTAGGTCATATAGGACCTAACTGGGCCAATTTGAACTTCTTTGGTCCTATTGGAGCCCAAATAGACTTGTTTGATCCTAATAGGTCCTAATGAACTTTTTAGGTCATATAGGACCTAACTGGGCCAATTTGTACTTCTTCGGTCCAAATGGAGTACAAATGGACTTTGTTTGATCCTAATAGAGCCCAAATGGACTTTTTAGGTCATATAGGACCTAACTGGGTCAATTTGTACTTCTTTGGTCCTATTGGAGCTCAAATGGACTTGTTTGATCTTAATAGAGCCAAAATGCAGTTTTTAGGTCATATAGGACCTAACGGGGCCAATTTGTACTTCTTTGGTCCTATTGGAGGGTAAATGGACTTGTTTGATCCTAATAGAGCCCCAACGGACTTGTTTGATCCTAATAGAGCCCAAATGGACTTGTTAGGTCATAAAGGACATAACTGGGTCAATTTGTACTTCTTTGGTCCTATTGGAGCCCAAATGGACTTGTTTGATCCTAATAGAGCCCAAATGGACGTTTTAGGTCATATAGGACCTAACTGGGACAATTTGTATTTCTTTGGTCCTAATGGAGCCCAAATGGACTAGTTTGACCCTAATAGAGCCCAAATGGACTTGTTTGATCCTAATAGAGCCCAAATGGACTTTTTAGGTCATGTAAGACCTAACTGGGCCAATTTGTACTTCTTTGGTCCTATTGGAGCCCAAATGGACTTGTTAGGTCATAAAGGACCTAACTGGGCCAATTTGTGCTTCTTAGGTCCTATTGGAGCCCAAATGGACTTGTTTGATACTAATAGAGCCCAAATGGACTTGTTACGTCATAAAGGACCTAACAGTGCCAATTTGTACTTCTTTGGTCCTATTGGAGCCCAAATGGACTTGTTTGATCCTAATAGAGCCCAAATGGACTTTTTAGGTCATGTAAGACCTAACTGGGCCAATTTGTACTTCTTTGGTCCTATTGGAGCCCAAATGGACTTGTTAGGTCATAAAGGACCTAACTGGGCCAATTTGTGCTTCTTAGGTCCTATTGGAGCCCAAATGGACTTGTTTGATACTAATAGAGCCCAAATGGACTTGTTACGTCATAAAGGACCTAACAGTGCCAATTTGTACTTCTTTGGTCCTATTGGAGCCCAAATGGACTTGTTTGATCCTAATAGAGCCCAAATGGACTTTTTAGGTCATATAGGACCTAACTAGGCTAATTTGTAATTCTTTTGGTCCTATTGGAGCCCAAATAGACTTGTTTGATCCTAATAGGTCCTAATGGACATTTTAGGTCATATAGGACCTAACTGGGCCAATTTATACTTCTTTGGTCCAAATGGAGTACAAATGGACTTTGTTTTATCCTAATAGAGCCCAAATGGACTTTTTAGGTCATATAGGACCTAACTGGGCCAATTTGTACTTCTTTGGTCCTATTGAAGCTCAAATGGACTTGTTTGATATTAATAGAGCCAAAATGCACTTTTTAGGTCATATAGGACCTAACGGGGCCAATTTGTACTTCTTTGGTCCTATTGGAGGGTAAATGGACTTGTTTGATCCTAATAGAGCCCCAACGGACTTGTTTGATCCTAATAGAGCCCAAATGGACTTGTTAGGTCATAAAGGACATAACTGGGCCAATTTGTACTTCTTTGGTCCTATTGGAGCCCAAATGGACTTGTTTGATCCTAATAGAGCCCAAATGGACTTTTTAGGTCATATAGGACCTAACTGGGCCAATTTGTACTTCTTTGGTCCTATTGGAGCCCAAATGGACTTGTTTGATCCTAATAGATCCAAAATGCACTTTTTACGTCATATAGGACCTAACTGTGCCAATTTGTTCTTCTTTGGTCCTATTGGAGCCCAAATGGACTTGTTTGATCCTAATAGAGCCCAAATGGACTTTTTAGGTCATATAGGACCTAACTGGGCCAATTTGTACTTCTTTGGTTCTAATGGAGCCCAAATGGACTTGTTTGACCCTAATAGAGGACAAATGGACTTTTTAGGTCATATAGGACCAAACTGGGCCAATTTGTATTTCTTTGGTCCTAATGGAGTCCATATGGACTTGTTTGAGCCCAATTAAGGCCAAAATGCACTTTTTAGGTCATATAGGACCTATTTGGGCCAATTTGTACTTCTTTGGTCATATTGGAGCCCAAATGGACTTGTGTGATCCTAATAGAGCCCAAATTGACTTTTTAGGTCATATAGGACCTAACTGGGCCAATTTGTACTTCTTTGGTCCTAATAGAGCCCAAATGGACTTCTTAGGTCATAGGATCAAACAAGTCCTAATAGAGCCAAAATGCACATTTTAGGTCATATAGGACCTAACTGTGCCAATTTGTACTTCTTTGGTCCTATTGGAGCCCAAATGGACTTGTTTGATCCTAATAGAGCCCAAATGGACTTTTTAGGTCATATAGGACCTAACTGGGCCAATTTGTACTTCTTTGGTCCTATTGGAGCCCTAATGGACTTGTTTGACCCTAATAGAGCACAAATGGACTTTTTAGGTAATGTTGGACCAAACTGGGCCAATTTGTACTTCTTTGGTCCTAATGGAGCCCAAATGGACTTGTTTAAGCCCAATTAAGGCCAAAATGTACTGTTTCGGTCATATAGGACCTTACTGGGCCAATTTGTACTTCTATGGTCCTAATGGAGCCCAAATGGACTTGTTTGATCCTAATAGAGCATAACTGGACATTTTAGGCTATATAGGACCTAACTGGGCCAATTTGTACTTCGTTGGTCCTATTGGAGCCCAAATGGACTTGTTTGATCCTAATGGAGCCCAAATGGACTTTTTAGGACATATAGGACCAAACTGGGCCAATTTGTACTTCTTTGGTCCTATTGGAGCCCAAATGGACTTGTTTGATCCTAATAGAGCCAAAATTCACTTTTTAGGTCATATAGGACCTAACTGGGCCAATTTGTAAATCTTTGGTCCTAATAGAGCCCAAATGGACTTGTTTGATCCTAATAGAGCCCAAATGGACTTTTTAGTCCATATAGGACCTAACTGGGCCAATTTGTACTTCTTTGGTCCTAATAGAGCCCAAATGGACTTGTTAGGTCATAGGATCAAACAAGTCCTAATAGAGGCCAAATTGACTTGTTTGACCCTAATAGAGCCCAAATGGACTTTTTAGGTCATATAGGACCAAACTGGGCCAATTTGTACTTCTTTGGTCCTATTGGAGTCCATATGGACTTGTTTGAGCCCAATTAAGGCCAAAATGCACTTTTTAGGTCATATAGGACCTATTTGGACCAATTTGTACTTCTTTGGTCCTATAGGAGCCCAAATGGACTTGTTTGATCCTAATAGAGCCCAAATGGACTTTTTAGGTCATATAGGACCTAACTGGGCCAATTTGTACTTCTTTGGCCTATTGGAGCCCAAATGGACTTGTTTGAGCCCAATTAAGGGCAAAATGCAATTTTTAGGTCATATAGGTCCTAACTGGGCCAATTTGTACTTCTTTGGTCCTATTGGAGCCCAAATGGACTTGTTTCATCCTAATAGAGCCCAAATGGACTTTTTAGGTCATATAGGACCTAACTAGGCCAATTTGTACTTCTTTGGTCCTAATAGAGCCCAAATGGAATAGTTAGGTCATAGGATCAAACAAGTCCTAATAGAGCCCAAATGGACTTGTTTGATCCTAATAGAGCCCAAATGGACTTGTTTGATTTTAGAAGAGCCCAACTGTACATTTTAGGGCATATAGGACCTAACAGGGCCAATTTTTACTTCTTTGGTCCTATTGGAGCCCAAATGGACTTGTTTGTTCCTAATAGAGCCCAAATGGACTTGTAAGGTCATAAAGGACCTAACTGGGCCAATTTGTACTTCTTTGGGCCAATTGGAGCCCAAATTGACTTGTCTGATCCTAATAGAGCACAAATGGACTTTTTGGGTCATATAGGACCTAACTGGGCCAATTTGTAAATCTTTGATCCTAGTAGAGCCCAAATGGACTTGTTTGATCCTAATAGAGCCCAAATGGACTTTTTAGTCCATATAGGACCTAACTGGGCCAATTTGTACTTCTTTGGTCCTAATAGAGCCCAAATGGACTTGTTAGATCATAGGATCAAACAAGTCCTAATAGAGGCCAAATTGACTTGTTTGACCCTAATAGAGCCCAAATGGACTTTTTAGGTCATATAGGACCAAACTGGGCCAATTTGTACTTCTTTGGTCCTATTGGAGTCCATATGGACTTGTTTGAGCCCAATTAAGGCCAAAATGCACTTTTTAGGTCATATAGGACCTATTTGGACCAATTTGTACTTCTTTGGTCCTATAGGAGCCCAAATGGACTTGTTTGATCCTAATAGAGCCCAAATGGACTTTTTAGGTCATATAGGACCTAACTGGGCCAATTTGTACTTCTTTGGCCTATTGGAGCCCAAATGGACTTGTTTGAGCCCAATTAAGGGCAAAATGTACTTTTTAGGTCATATAGGTCCTAACTGGGCCAATTTGTACTTCTTTGGTCCTATTGGAGCCCAAATGGACTTGTTTCATCCTAATAGAGCCCAAATGGACTTTTTAGGTCATATAGGACCTAACTGGGCCAATTTGTACTTCTTTGGTCCTATTGGAGCCCAATTGGACTTGTTTGATCCTAATAGAGCACAAATGGACTATTTAGGTCAAATAGGACCTAACTGTGCCAATTTGTACTTCTTTGGTCCTATTGGAGCCCAAATGGACTTGTTTGATCCTAATAGAGCCCAAATGGACTGTTTAGGTCATATAGGACCTAACTAGGCCAATTTGTACTTCTTTGGTCCTAATAGAGCCCAAATGGAATAGTTAAGTCATAGGATCAAACAAGTCCTAATAGAGCCCAAATGGACTTGTTTGATCCTAATAGAGCCCAAATGGACTTGTTTGATTTTAGAAGAGCCCAACTGGACATTTTAGGGCATATAGGACCTAACAGGGCCAATTTTTACTTCTTTGGTCCTATTGGAGCCCAAATGGACATGTTTGTTCCTAATAGAGCCCAAATGGACTTTTTGGACCTAATTGGGCCAATTTCCCCGAATGGTCCAATTGTAATTCTTTGAACCTAATAGAGCCGAAATGGTCTTTTTAGGTTATATAGGACCTAACTGGGCCTATTTGTACTTCTTAGGTCCCATTGGAGCCCAAAAGGACTTGTTTGAGCCCAATAAAGGCAAAAATGCACTTTTTAGGTCATATAGGACCTAACTGGGCGAATTTGTACTTCTTTGGTCCTATTGGAGCCCAAATGGACTTGTTTGATCCTAATAGAGCCCAAATGGACTTTTTAGGTCATATAGGACCTAACTGGGCCAATTTGTACTTCTTTGGTCATAATGGAGCCCAAATGGACTTGTTTGACCCTAATAGAGCCCAACTGAACATTTTAGGTCATAAAGGACCTAACTGTGCCAATTTGTACTTCTTTGGTCCTATTGGAGCCCAAATGGACTTGTTTGATCCTAATAGAGCCCAAATGGACTTGTTTGATCCTAATAGATCCAAAATGCACTTTTTACGTCATATAGGACCTAACAGTGCCAATTTGTACTTCTTTGGTCCTATTGGAGCCCAAATGGACTTGTTTGATCCTAATAGAGCCCAAATGGACTTTTTAGGTCATATAGGACCTAACTGGGCCAATTTGTACTTCTTTGGTTCTAATGGAGCCTAAATGGACTTGTTTGACCCTAATAGAGCACAAATGGACTTTTTAGGTCATATAGGACCAAACTGGGCCAATTTGTACTTCTTTGGTCCTAATGGAGTCCATATGGACTTGTTTGAGCCCAATTAAGGCCAAAATGCACTTTTTAGGTCATATAGGCCCTATTTGGGCCAATTTGTACTTCTTTGGTCCTATTGGAGCCCAAATGGACTTGTGTGATCCTAATAGAGCCCAAATGGACTTGTGTGATCCTAGAAGAGCCCAACTGTACATTTTAGGGCATATAGGACCTAACAGGGCCAATTTTTACTTCTTTGGTCCTATTGGAGCCCAAATGGACTTGTTTGTTCCTAATAGAGCCCAAATGGACTTGTAAGGTCATAAAGGACCTAACTGGGCCAATTTGTACTTCTTTGGTCCTATTGGAGCCCAAATGGACTTGTTTGATCCTAATAGAGCCAAAATTCACTTTTTAGGTCATATAGGACCTAACTGGGCCAATTTGTAAATCTTTGGTCCTAATAGAGCCCAAATGGACTTGTTTGATCCTAATAGAGCCCAAATGGACTTTTTAGTCCATATAGGACCCTAATTGGGACAATTTGTACTTATTTGGTCCTAATAGAGCCCATATGGACTTGTTAGGTCATAGGATCAAACAAGTCCTAATAGAGGCCAAATTGACTTGTTTGACCCTAATAGAGCCCAAATGGACTTTTTAGGTCATATAGGACCAAACTGGGCCAATTTGTACTTCTTTGGTCCTATTGGAGTCCATATGGACTTGTTTGAGCCCAATTAAGGCCAAAATGCACTTTTAGGTCATATAGGACCTATTTGGACCAATTTGTACTTCTTTGGTCCTATAGGAGCCCAAATGGACTTGTTTGATCCTAATAGAGCCCAAATGGACTTTTTAGGTCATATAGGACCTAACTGGGCCAATTTGTACTTCTTTGGCCTATTGGAGCCCAAATGGACTTGTTTGAGCCCAATTAAGGGCAAAATGCAATTTTTAGGTCATATAGGTCCTAACTGGGCCAATTTGTACTTCTTTGGTCCTATTGGAGCCCAAATGGACTTGTTTCATCCTAATAGAGCCCAAATGGACTTTTTAGGTCATATAGGACCTAACTAGGCCAATTTGTACTTCTTTGGTCCTAATAGAGCCCAAATGGAATAGTTAGGTCATAGGATCAAACAAGTCCTAATAGAGCCCAAATGGACTTGTTTGATCCTAATAGAGCCCAAATGGACTTGTTTGATTTTAGAAGAGCCCAACTGTACATTTTAGGGCATATAGGACCTAACAGGGCCAATTTTTACTTCTTTGGTCCTATTGGAGCCCAAATGGACTTGTTTGTTCCTAATAGAGCCCAAATGGACTTGTAAGGTCATAAAGGACCTAACTGGGCCAATTTGTACTTCTTTGGGCCAATTGGAGCCCAAATTGACTTGTCTGATCCTAATAGAGCACAAATGGACTTTTTGGGTCATATAGGACCTAACTGGGCCAATTTGTAAATCTTTGATCCTAGTAGAGCCCAAATGGACTTGTTTGATCCTAATAGAGCCCAAATGGACTTTTTAGTCCATATAGGACCTAACTGGGCCAATTTGTACTTCTTTGGTCCTAATAGAGCCCAAATGGACTTGTTAGATCATAGGATCAAACAAGTCCTAATAGAGGCCAAATTGACTTGTTTGACCCTAATAGAGCCCAAATGGACTTTTTAGGTCATATAGGACCAAACTGGGCCAATTTGTACTTCTTTGGTCCTATTGGAGTCCATATGGACTTGTTTGAGCCCAATTAAGGCCAAAATGCACTTTTTAGGTCATATAGGACCTATTTGGACCAATTTGTACTTCTTTGGTCCTATAGGAGCCCAAATGGACTTGTTTGATCCTAATAGAGCCCAAATGGACTTTTTAGGTCATATAGGACCTAACTGGGCCAATTTGTACTTCTTTGGCCTATTGGAGCCCAAATGGACTTGTTTGAGCCCAATTAAGGGCAAAATGTACTTTTAGGTCATATAGGTCCTAACTGGGCCAATTTGTACTTCTTTGGTCCTATTGGAGCCCAAATGGACTTGTTTCATCCTAATAGAGCCCAAATGGACTTTTTAGGTCATATAGGACCTAACTGGGCCAATTTGTACTTCTTTGGTCCTATTGGAGCCCAATTGGACTTGTTTGATCCTAATAGAGCACAAATGGACTATTTAGGTCAAATAGGACCTAATCTGTGCCAATTTGTACTTCTTTGGTCCTATTGGAGCCCAAATGGACTTGTTTGATCCTAATAGAGCCCAAATGGACTGTTTAGGTCATATAGGACCTAACTAGGCCAATTTGTACTTCTTTGGTCCTAATAGAGCCCAAATGGAATAGTTAAGTCATAGGATCAAACAAGTCCTAATAGAGCCCAAATGGACTTGTTTGATCCTAATAGAGCCCAAATGGACTTGTTTGATTTTAGAAGAGCCCAACTGGACATTTTAGGGCATATAGGACCTAACGAGGCCAATTTTTACTTCTTTGGTCCTATTGGAGCCCAAATGGACATGTTTGTTCCTAATAGAGCCCAAATGGACTTTTTGGACCTAATTGGGCCAATTTCCCCGAATGGTCCAATTGTAATTCTTTGAACCTAATAGAGCCGAAATGGTCTTTTTAGGTTATATAGGACCTAATCTGGGCCTATTTGTACTTCTTAGGTCCCATTGGAGCCCAAAAGGACTTGTTTGAGCCCAATAAAGGCAAAAATGCACTTTTTAGGTCATATAGGACCTAACTGGGCGAATTTGTACTTCTTTGGTCCTATTGGAGCCCAAATGGACTTGTTTGATCCTAATAGAGCCCAAATGGACTTTTTAGGTCATATAGGACCTAACTGGGCCAATTTGTACTTCTTTGGTCATAATGGAGCCCAAATGGACTTGTTTGACCCTAATAGAGCCCAACTGAACATTTTAGGTCATAAAGGACCTAACTGTGCCAATTTGTACTTCTTTGGTCCTATTGGAGCCCAAATGGACTTGTTTGATCCTAATAGAGCCCAAATGGACTTGTTTGATCCTAATAGATCCAAAATGCACTTTTTACGTCATATAGGACCTAACAGTGCCAATTTGTACTTCTTTGGTCCTATTGGAGCCTAAATGGACTTGTTTGATCCTAATAGAGCCCAAATGGACTTTTTAGGTCATATAGGACCTAACTGGGCCAATTTGTACTTCTTTGGTTCTAATGGAGCCCAAATGGACTTGTTTGACCCTAATAGAGCACAAATGGACTTTTTAGGTCATATAGGACCAAACTGGGCCAATTTGTACTTCTTTGGTCCTAATGGAGTCCATATGGACTTGTTTGAGCCCAATTAAGGCCAAAATGCACTTTTTAGGTCATATAGGCCCTATTTGGGCCAATTTGTACTTCTTTGGTCCTATTGGAGCCCAAATGGACTTGTGTGATCCTAATAGAGCCCAAATGGACTTGTGTGATCCTAGAAGAGCCCAACTGTACATTTTAGGGCATATAGGACCTAACAGGGCCAATTTTTACTTCTTTGGTCCTATTGGAGCCCAAATGGACTTGTTTGTTCCTAATAGAGCCCAAATGGACTTGTAAGGTCATAAAGGACCTAACTGGGCCAATTTGTACTTCTTTGGTCCTATTGGAGCCCAAATGGACTTGTTTGATCCTAATAGAGCCAAAATTCACTTTTTAGGTCATATAGGACCTAACTGGGCCAATTTGTAAATCTTTGGTCCTAATAGAGCCCAAATGGACTTGTTTGATCCTAATAGAGCCCAAATGGACTTTTTAGTCCATATAGGACCTAACTGGGCCAATTTGTACTTCTTTGGTCCTAATAGAGCCCAAATGGACTTGTTAGGTCATAGGATCAAACAAGTCCTAATAGAGGCCAAATTGACTTGTTTGACCCTAATAGAGCCCAAATGGACTTTTTAGGTCATATAGGACCAAACTGGGCCAATTTGTACTTCTTTGGTCCTATTGGAGTCCATATGGACTTGTTTGAGCCCAATTAAGGCCAAAATGCACTTTTTAGGTCATATAGGACCTATTTGGACCAATTTGTACTTCTTTGGTCCTATAGGAGCCCAAATGGACTTGTTTGATCCTAATAGAGCCCAAATGGACTTTTTAGGTCATATAGGACCTAACTGGGCCAATTTGTACTTCTTTGGCCTATTGGAGCCCAAATGGACTTGTTTGAGCCCAATTAAGGGCAAAATGCAATTTTTAGGTCATATAGGTCCTAACTGGGCCAATTTGTACTTCTTTGGTCCTATTGGAGCCCAAATGGACTTGTTTCATCCTAGTAGAGCCCAAATGGACTTTTTAGGTCATATAGGACCTAACTAGGCCAATTTGTACTTCTTTGGTCCTAATAGAGCCCAAATGGAATAGTTAGGTCATAGGATCAAACAAGTCCTAATAGAGCCCAAATGGACTTGTTTGATCCTAATAGAGCCCAAATGGACTTGTTTGATTTTAGAAGAGCCCAACTGTACATTTTAGGGCATATAGGACCTAACAGGGCCAATTTTTACTTCTTTGGTCCTATTGGAGCCCAAATGGACTTGTTTGTTCCTAATAGAGCCCAAATGGACTTGTAAGGTCATAAAGGACCTAACTGGGTCAATTTGTACTTCTTTGGGCCAATTGGAGCCCAAATTGACTTGTCTGATCCTAATAGAGCACAAATGGACTTTTTGGGTCATATAGGACCTAACTGGGCCAATTTGTAAATCTTTGATCCTAGTAGAGCCCAAATGGACTTGTTTGATCCTAATAGAGCCCAAATGGACTTTTTAGTCCATATAGGATCTAACTGGGCCAATTTGTACTTCTTTGGTCCTAATAGAGCCCAAATGGACTTGTTAGATCATAGGATCAAACAAGTCCTAATAGAGGCCAAATTGACTTGTTTGACCCTAATAGAGCCCAAATGGACTTTTTAGGTCATATAGGACCAAACTGGGCCAATTTGTACTTCTTTGGTCCTATTGGAGTCCATATGGACTTGTTTGAGCCCAATTAAGGCCAAAATGCACTTTTTAGGTCATATAGGACCTATTTGGACCAATTTGTACTTCTTTGGTCCTATAGGAGCCCAAATGGACTTGTTTGATCCTAATAGAGCCCAAATGGACTTTTTAGGTCATATAGGACCTAACTGGGCCAATTTGTACTTCTTTGGCCTATTGGAGCCCAAATGGACTTGTTTGAGCCCAATTAAGGGCAAAATGCACTTTTTACGTCATATAGGTCCTAACTGGGCCAATTTGTACTTCTTTGGTCCTATTGGATCCCAAATGGACTTGTTTCATCCTAATAGAGCCCAAATGGACTTTTTAGGTCATATAGGACCTATTTGGACCAATTTGTACTTCTTTTGTCCCATTGGAGCCCAAATGCACTTGTGTGATCCTAATAGAGCCCAAATGGACTTTTTAGGTCATATAGGACCTAACTAGGCCAATTTGTATTTCTTTGGTCCTAATGGAGCCCAAATGGACTTGTTTGATCCTAATAGAGCACAAATGGACTTTTTAGGTCATATTGGACCTAACTAGGCCAATTTGTACTTCTTTGGTCCTATTGGAGCCCAAATGGACTTGTTTGATCCTAATAGAGCCAAAATGGACTTTTTGGGTCATATAGGACCTAACTGGGCCAATTTGTAAATCTTTGATCCTAATAGAGCCCAAATGGACTTGTTTGATCCTAATAGAGCCCAAATGGACTTTTTAGTCCATATAGGACCTAACTGGGCCAATTTGTACTTCTTTGGTCCTAATAGAGCCCAAATGGACTTGTTAGATCATAGGATCAAACAAGTCCTAATAGAGGCCAAATTGACTTGTTTGACCCTAATAGAGCCCAAATGGACTTTTTAGGTCATATAGGACCAAACTGGGCCAATTTGTACTTCTTTGGTCCTATTGGAGTCCATATGGACTTGTTTGAGCCCAATTAAGGCCAAAATGCACTTTTTAGGTCATATAGGACCTATTTGGACCAATTTGTACTTCTTTGGTCCAATAGGAGCCCAAATGGACTTGTTTGATCCTAATAGAGCCCAAATGGACTTTTTAGGTCATATAGGACCTAACTGGGCCAATTTGTACTTCTTTGGCCTATTGGAGCCCAAATGGACTTGTTTGAGCCCAATTAAGGGCAAAATGTACTTTTTAGGTCATATAGGTCCTAACTGGGCCAATTTGTACTTCTTTGGTCCTATTGGAGCCCAAATGGACTTGTTTCATCCTTATAGAGCCCAAATGGACTTTTTAGGTCATATAGGACCTAACTGGGCCAATTTGTACTTCTTTGGTCCTATTGGAGCCCAATTGGACTTGTTTGATCCTAATAGAGCACAAATGGACTATTTAGGTCAAATAGGACCTAACTGTGCCAATTTGTACTTCTTTGGTCCTATTGGAGCCCAAATGGACTTGTTTGATCCTAATAGAGCCCAAATGGACTGTTTAGGTCATATAGGACCTAACTAGGCCAATTTGTACTTCTTTGGTCCTAATAGAGCCCAAATGGAATAGTTAAGTCATAGGATCAAACAAGTCCTAATAGAGCCCAAATGGACTTGTTTGATCCTAATAGAGCCCAAATGGACTTGTTTGATTTTAGAAGAGCCCAACTGGACATTTTAGGGCATATAGGACCTAACAGGGCCAATTTTTACTTCTTTGGTCCTATTGGAGCCCAAATGGACATGTTTGTTCCTAATAGAGCCCAAATGGACTTTTTGGACCTAATTGGGCCAATTTCCCCGAATGGTCCAATTGTAATTCTTTGAACCTAATAGAGCCGAAATGGTCTTTTTAGGTTATATAGGACCTAACTGGGCCTATTTGTACTTCTTAGGTCCCATTGGAGCCCAAAAGGACTTGTTTGAGCCCAATAAAGGCAAAAATGCACTTTTTAGGTCATATAGGACCTAACTGGGCGAATTTGTACTTCTTTGGTCCTATTGGAGCCCAAATGGACTTGTTTGATCCTAATAGAGCCCAAATGGACTTTTTAGGTCATATAGGACCTAACTGGGCCAATTTGTACTTCTTTGGTCATAATGGAGCCCAAATGGACTTGTTTGACCCTAATAGAGCCCAACTGAACATTTTAGGTCATAAAGGACCTAACTGTGCCAATTTGTACTTCTTTGGTCCTATTGGAGCCCAAATGGACTTGTTTGATCCTAATAGAGCCCAAATGGACTTGTTTGATCCTAATAGATCCAAAATGCACTTTTTACGTCATATAGGACCTAACAGTGCCAATTTGTACTTCTTTGGTCCTATTGGAGCCCAAATGGACTTGTTTGATCCTAATAGAGCCCAAATGGACTTTTTAGGTCATATAGGACCTAACTGGGCCAATTTGTACTTCTTTGGTTCTAATGGAGCCCAAATGGACTTGTTTGACCCTAATAGAGCACAAATGGACTTTTTAGGTCATATAGGACCAAACTGGGCCAATTTGTACTTCTTTGGTCCTAATGGAGTCCATATGGACTTGTTTGAGCCCAATTAAGGCCAAAATGCACTTTTTAGGTCATATAGGCCCTATTTGGGCCAATTTGTACTTCTTTGGTCCTATTGGAGCCCAAATGGACTTGTTTGATCCTAATAGAGCCCAAATTGACTTTTTAGGTCATATAGGACCTAACTGGGCCAATTTGTACTTCTTTGGTCCTAATAGAGCCCAAATGGACTTGTTAGGTCATAGGATCAAACAAGTCCTAATAGAGCCAAAATGCACATTTTAGGTCATATAGGACCTAACTTTGCCAATTTGTACTTCTTTGGTCCTATTGGAGCCCAAATGGACTTGTTTGATCCTAATAGAGCCCAAATGGACTTTTTAGGTCATATAGGACCTAACTGGGCCAATTTGTACTTCTTTGGTCCTATTGGAGCCCTAATGGACTTGTTTGACCCTAATAGAGCACCAATGGACTTTTTAGGTAATATTGGACCAAACTGGGCCAATTTGTACTTCTTTGGTCCTAATGGAAACCAAATGGACTTGTTTAAGCCCAATTAAGGCCAAAATGCACTGTTTCGGTCATATAGGACCTTACTGGGCCAATTTGTACTTCTTTGGTCCTAATGGAGCCCAAATGGACTTGTTTGATCCTAATAGAGCATAACTGGACATTTTAGGCTATATAGGACCTAACTGGGCCAATTTGTACTTCGTTGGTCCTATTGGAGCCCAAATGGACTTGTTTGATCCTAATGGAGCCCAAATGGACTTTTTAGGTCATATAGGACCTAACTGGGCCAATTTGTACTTCTTTGGTCCTATTGGAGCCCAAATGGACTTGTTTGATCCGAATAGAGCCAAAATTCACTTTTTAGGTCATATAGGACCTAACTGGGCCAATTTGTACTTCTTTGGTCCTACTGGAGCCCAAATGGACTGGTTTGAGCCCAATTAAGACCAAAATGCACTTTTTAGGTCATAAAGGACCTAACTGTGCGAATTTGTACTTCTTTAGTCCTATTGGTGCCCAAATGGATTTGTTTGATCCTAATAGAGTCCAAATGGACTTGTTTGATCCTAGTAAAGCCAAAATGCACTTTTTAGGTCATATAGGACCTAACTGTGCCAATTTGTACTTCTTTGGTCCAATTGGAGCCCAAATGGACTTGTTTGATCCTAATAGAGCGCAAATGGACTTTTTAGGTCATATAGGATCAAACTGGGCCAATTTGTACTTCTTTGGTCCTAATGGAGTCCATTTGGACTTGTTTGAGCCCAATTAAGTACAAAATGCACTTTTTTGGTCATATAGGACCTAATTGGGTCAATTTGTACTTCTTTGGTCCTAAAAGAGCCCAATTGGACTTTTTTGACCCTAATACAGCCCAAATGGACTTTTTAGGTCATATAGGACCTAACTGGGCCAATTTGTACTTCTTTGGTCCTATTGGAGCCCAAATGGACTTGTTTGATCCTAATAGAGCCAAAATGGACTTTTTTGGTCATATAGGACCTAACTGGGCCAATTTGTAAATCTTTGGTCCTAATAGAGCCCAAATGGACTTGTTTGATCCTAATAGAGCCCAAATGGACTTTTTAGTCCATATAGGACCTAACTGGGCCAATTTGTACTTCTTTGGTCCTAATAGAGCCCAAATGGACTTGTTAGGTCATAGGATCAAACAAGTCCTAATAGAGTCCAAATGGACTTGTTTGATCCTAATAGAGCCCAAATGGACTTGTTAGGTCATAAAGGTCCTAACTGTGCCAATTTGTACTTCTTTGGTCCTATTGGAGCCCAAATGGACTTGTTTGATCCTAATAGAGCCCAAATGGACTTTTTAGGTCATATAGGACCTAACTGGGCCAATTTGTACTTCTTTGGTCCTATTGGAGCCTAAATGGACTTGTTTGATCGTAATAGAGCCCCAATGGACTTGTTTGATCCTAATAGAGCCCATATGGACTTGTTAGGTAATAAAGGACCTAACTGTGCCAATTTGTACTTCTTTGGTCCTAATGGAGCCAAAATGGACTTGTTAGGACACAAAGGACCTAACTGGGCCAATTTGTTCTTCTTTGGTCCTATTGGAGCCCAAATGGACTTGTTTGATCCTAATAGAGCCCAAATGGACTTTTTGGACCTAATAGAGCCCAAATGGACTTTTTTGGTCATATAGGACCTAACTGGGCCAATTTGTACTTCTTTGGTCCTAATAGAGCCAAATGGAGTTGTTATGTCATAGGATCAAACAAGTCCTATTGCAGCCCAAATGGACTTGTTTTATCCTAATAGAGCCAAAATGGACTTTTTAGGTCATATAGGACCTAACTGGGCCAAATTGTACTTCTTTGGTCCTAATGGATCCCAAATGGACATGTTTGAACCTAATAGAGCCCAACTGGACATTTAGGTCATAAAGCACCTAACTGTGCCAATTTGTACTTCTTTGGTCCTAATGGAGCCCAAATGGACTTGTCCTGATAGAGCCCAAACGGACTTGTTTGATACTGGTAGAGCCCAAATGGACTTGTTAGGTCATAAAGGACTTAACTGGGCCAATTTTTACTTCTTTGGTCCTAATAGAGCCCAAATAGACTTGTTAGGTCATAGGATCAAACAAGTCCTAATAGTGCCCAAATGAACTTGTTTGATCCTAATAGAACCCAAATGGACTTGTTTGATCCTAGTAGAGCCCAACTGGACATTTTAGGTCATATATGAACTACCTCGGCCAATTTGTACTTCTTTGGTCCTATTGGAGCCCAAATGGACTTGTTTGATCCTAATAGAGCCCAAATGGACTTGTTTGGTCATAAAGGACCTTACTGGGCCAATTTGTACTGCTTTGGTCCTATTAGATCCCAAATGGACTTGTTTGAACCTAATAGAGCCCAAACGGACTTTTTAGGACATATAGGACCTAACTGGGCCTATTTGTACTTCTTTGGTCCTATTGGAGCCCAATTGGACTTGTTTGATCCTAATAGAGCCCTAATGGACTTGTTTAATCCTAATACAGCCCAAATGGACTTTTTAGGTCATATCGGACCAAACTGTACCAATTTGTACTTCTTTGGCCCTATTAGATACGAAATGGACTTGTTTGATCCTAATAGAGCCCAAATGGACTTTTTAGGTCATATAGGACCTAACTGGGCCAATTTGTACTTCTTTGGTCCTATTGGAGCCCAAATGGACTTGTTTGATCCTAATAGAGCCAAAATGGACTTGTTTGATCCTAATAGAGTCCAAATGGACTTGTTAGGTCATAAAGGACCTAACTAGGCCAATTTGTACTCCTTTGGTCTTATTGGAGCCCCAATGGACTTGTTTGATCCTAATAGAGCCCAAATGGACTTGTTTGATCCTAATAAAGCCCAAATGGACTTGTTAGGTCATAAAGGACCTAACTGGGCCAATTTGTACTTCTTTGGTCGTATTGGAGCCCAAATGGACTTGTTTGATCCTAATAGAGCCAAAATGGACTTGTTTGATCCTAATAGAGTCCAAATGGACTTGTTAGGTCATGAAGGACCTAACTAGGCCAATTTGTACTTCTTTGGTCTTATTGGAGCCCCAATGGACTTGTTTGATCCTAATAGAGCCCATATGGACTTGTTAGGTCATAAAGGACCTAACTGGGCCAATTTGTAATTCTTTGGTCCTAATGGAGCCCAAATGGACATGTTTGATCCTAATAGAGCCCAAATGGACTTTTTAGGTCATAAAGGACCTAACTGGGCCAATTTGTACTTCTTTGGTCGTATTGGAGCCCAAATGGACTTGTTTGATCCTAATAGAGCCCCAATGGACTTGTTTGATCCTAATAGAGCCCATATAGACTTGTTAGGTCATGAAGGACCTAACTGTGGCAATTTGTACTTCTTTGGTCCTAATGTAGCCAAAATGGACTTGTTAGGTCACAAAGGACCTAACTGGGCCAATTTGTTCTTCTTTGTCCTATTGGAGCCCATATGGACTTGTTTGATCCTAATAGAGCCCAAATGGACTTTTGGACCTAATTGGGCCAATTGCCCCGAACGCTCCAATTGTAATTCTTTGGTCCTAATGGAGCCCAAATGGACTTTTTAGGTCATATAGGACCTAACTGGACCAATTTGTACTTCTTTTGTCCTAATAGAGCCCAAATGGACTTGTTAGGTCATAGGATCAAACAAGTCCTATTGCAGCCCAAATGGACTTGTTTTATCCTAATAGAGCCCAAATGAACTTTTTAGGTCATATAGGACCTAACTGGGCCAATTTGTACTTATTTGGTCCTAATGGAGCCCAAATGGACTTGTTTGACCCTAATAGAGCCAAACTGGACATTTTAGGTCATAAAGCACCTAACTGTGCCAATTTGTACTTCTTTGGTCCTAATGGAGCCCAAATGGACTTGTTTGATCCTGATAGAGCCCAAATGGACTTGTTTGATCCTAGTAGAACCCAAATGGACATGTTAGGTCATAAAGGACCTAACTGGGTCGATTTTTACTTCTTTGGTCCTAATGGAGCCCAAATGGACTTGTTTGACCCTAATAGAGCCCAAATGGACTTTTTTGTTCATATAGGACCTAACTGGGACAATTTGTACTTCTTTGGTCCTAATAGAGCCCAAATGGACTTGTTAGGTCATAGGATGAAACAAGTCCTAATAGAGCCCAAATGGACTTGTTTGATCCTAATAGAACCCAAATGAACTTGTTTGATCCTAGTAGAGCCCAACTGGACATTTTAGGTCATATAGGACCTAACTGGGCCTATTTGTACTTCTTTGGTCCTATTGGAGCCCAAATGGACTTGTTTGATCCTAATAGAGCCCAAATGGACTTGTTTGATTCTAATACAACCCAAATGGACTTTTTAGGTCATATAGGACCTAAATGTGCCAATTTGTACTTCTTTGGTCCTATTAGATCCCAAATGGACTTGTTTGATCCTAATAGAGCCCAAATGGACTTTTTAGGTCATATAGGACCTAACTGGGCCAATTTGTACTTCTTTGGTCCTATTGGAGCCCAAATGGACTTGTTTGATCCTAATAGAGCCCAAATGGACTTGTTAGGTCATAAAGGACCTAACTGGGCCAATTTGTACTTCTTTGGTCCTATTGGAGCCCCAATGGACTTGTTTGATCCTAATAGAGCCCTTATGGACTTGTTAGGTCATAAAGGACCTAACTGGGCCAATTTGTACTTCTTTGGTCCTAATGGAGCCCAAATGGACATGTTTGATCCTAATAAAGCCCAAATGGACTTTTTAGGTCATAAAGGACCTTACTGGGCCAATTTGTACTTCTTTGGTCGTATTGGAGCCCAAATGGACTTGTTTGATCCTAATAGAGCCCAAATGGACTTGTTAGGTCATAAAGGACCTAACTGGGCCAATTTGTACTTCTTTGGTCCTATTGGAGCCCCAATGGACTTGTTTGATCCTAATAGAGCCCTTATGGACTTGTTAGGTCATAAAGGACCTAACTGGGCCAATTTGTACTTCTTTGGTCCTAATGGAGCCCAAATGGACATGTTTGATCCTAATAAAGCCCAAATGGACTTTTTAGGTCATAAAGGACCTTACTGGGCCAATTTGTACTTCTTTGGTCGTATTGGAGCCCAAATGGACTTGTTTGATCCTAATAGAGCCCAAATGGACTTGTTAGGTCATAAAGGACCTAACTGGGCCAATTTGTACTTCTTTGGTCCTATTGGAGCCCCAATGGACTTGTTTGATCCTAATAGAGCCCTTATGGACTTGTTAGGTCATAAAGGACCTAACTGGGCCAATTTGTACTTCTTTGGTCCTAATGGAGCCCAAATGGACATGTTTGATCCTAATAAAGCCCAAATGGACTTTTTAGGTCATAAAGGAGCTTACTGGGCCAATTTGTACTTCTTTGGTCCTAATGGAGCCCAAATGGACTTGTTTGATTCTAGTTGAGCCCAAATGGACTTGTTAGGTCATATCGGACCTAACTCGGCCAATTTGTACTTCTTTGGTCCTATTGGAGCCCAAATGGACTTGTTTGAGCCCAATAAATGCCAAAATGCACTTTTTAGGTCATATAGGACCTAACTGGGCCAATTTGTACTTCTTTCGTCCTATTGGAGCCCAAATGGACTTGTTTGATCCTAATTGAGCCAAAATGCACTTTTTAGCTCATATAGGACCTACCTGTGCCAATTTGTACTTCTTTGGTCCTATTGGAGCCCAAATGGACTTATTTGATCCTAATAAAGCCCAAATGGACTTTTTGGACCTAATTGGGCCAATTGCCCCGAACGGCCCAATTGTAATTGTTTGGTCCTAATGGAGCCCAAATGGACTTGTTTGAACCTAATAGAGCCCAAATGGACTTTTTAAGTCATATCGGACCTAACTGGGTCAATTTGTACTTCTTTGGTCCTATTGGAGCCCATATGGACTTGTTTGAGCCCATTAAAGGCCAAACTGCACTTTTTAGGTCATATAGGACCTAACTGGGTCAATTTGTACTTCTTTGGTCCTATTGGAGCCCAATTGGACTTGTTTGATCCCAATAGAGCCCAAATGGACTTGTGTGATCCTAGTAGAGCCCAATTGGACTTGTTAGGTCATAAAGGACCTAACTGGGCCAATTTGTACTTCTTTGGTCCTATTGGAGCCCAAATGGACTTGTTTGATCCTAATAGAGCCCAAAGAAGGGTCAAACAAGTCCATTTGGGCTCCATTAGGACAAAAGAAGTACAAATTGGCCCAGTTAGGTCCTATATGACCTAAAAAGTCCATTTGGGCTCTATTAGGATCAAACAAGTCCATTTGGGCTCCAATAGGACCAAAGAAGTACAAATTGGCACAATTAGGTCCTATATGACCTAAAAAGTGCATTTTGGCTCTATTAGAATCAAACAAGTCCATTTGGGCTCCAATAGGACCAAAGAAGTACAAATTGACCCAGTTAGGTCCTTTGTGACCTAACTAGTCCATTTGGGCTCTATTATGATCAAACAAGTCCATTTGGGCTCCAATAGGACCAAAGAAGTACAAATAGGCCCAGTTAGGTCCTATATGACCTAAAAAGTCCATTTGGGCTCTATTACGATCAAACAGGTCCAGTTGGGCTCTATTAGTATCAAACAAGTCCATTTGGGCTCTATTAGGATTTGTTTGATCCTATGACCTAACAAGTCCATTTGGGCTCTATTAGGACCAAAGAAGTACAAATTGGCCGAGTTAGGTCCTATATGACCTAAAAAGTCCATTTGGGCTCTATTACGATCAAACAAGTCCATTTGGGCTCCATTAGCACCAAAGAAGTACAAATTGGCCCCGTTAGGTCCTATATGACCTAAAAAGTCCATTTGGGCTCTATTAGGATCAAACAAGTCCATTTGGGCTCCAATATGGCCAAAGAAGTACAAATTGGCACAGTTAGGTCCTATATGACCTAAAAAGTGCATTAGTCTAATGGTAAATAAATGTGTTTGGAGTTAGAGGTTTCTTTTGGGGGTAGGGAGGCAATAAAAGGAAATGACTAAGAAAATAAATAAATAAATAAAGATTTATTCGGTGCTTTTGATGCTTGGTGGTGTGGTTGGTGATATTTTTGCGGGTTTACAAGGCTGGAAAAGCAGGATAGTTTTGCTACACAACACAATTGATGTTACAATTCAAATGATAATAATAACAGGAACGGGATGCTCTGCTAGGGTTTTGCGATTCTCATGCGACTAATAAGGCTGCCTTACCCATGGCAATTTTCTCAAACTGCCCATGGGATCTCCTCTGCCCGAGTCGGCTTCTGTTTCCAGGCCTCCTATCTCGCCTTCATCTTGTCCTTCTCCTCCACCCACGCAAACCAAGTCTTTCGCCCAAGCCCTAACTAATTCTTGTGCGGTACCCTTGAGTCGATTGCCAAAACCCCGTGTTAAGGTCGATGAATTGACAATCAAAATTCCGGTCGAAAGGTTGTCCTCCTTTGAAGTCGATCGACTTGGCGCCAAGTTATCATCCCTATGGAAGGATATTAACCCTGGCATCTGATTTCCCTTGGCAAAGGGTTCTATGAATTTTATTTTTCTTCCTTAGAAGACATGC